>QVNV01005517.1:0-69758 GCA_014825455.1 Pseudomyrmex pallidus | reverse complement strand
TTTACACGTCTATTCATGTATATGTATACATGTATATGTTTCTGCACAACACCTTGGAAACGGCTCGTATCGGCCCTATACATTTCTTACTTTTTTTTTAATATATGACGATATTTTTATACATTATTTATATATTGGGATGAATATTTGTCGGAAATTATCGGAAAGAAAAATTCAGCGCAATTAAGAAACTAGAAGAATTAGATCATAAAGTGTCTCATCATCTCGTGTTCGCTTCATCATCCTTCAATCATCCGCTGTACGACCCACGTCACGGAATTCGATATCCCGAAATTCCGCGGCGATCGCAGATATTCGTCGAGATAACGCGGACAGAATTCCATGATACCGACCGTGGCGTCGTTCGCGATTAATCGAAGCTGTGAAACGACAGATGGGACAGATATTTACCCGCGGGACACCCGCCCGGGAAGAGCAGGTGCGTTTCTCTAATTCTACATTGCGACGCGCGAGCCCATGAATAATGCAGGCGTGCATTATCGCGACGCGCCGCGCGAGAAGCACCTTCTCTTGCGAGGGCCGTTGACTGACACTCAACGAGAGTCACAGATCCAGAAGTGTCTAAATAATTACATACAGCACACGTGTACGTGCGCGTCTTTGGAGCGCAAAGTGCGTCTGGCCTCCGAGAAAATGAGCGCTTTAGATTACACTTTTCACTTTTTGAGAAAATCCGGTTTTTCGCCTTTTTTTGAGTGACTGTGTGCTCTGTAATTACTCGCAAAAATAAAAAAAAAATAAAAAAGAAACATCTTGTGTGTAGATAGAGAGAGGGAGAGAGAGAAAGTTTTTTCTTTTACGTATTACATTTTTTTACTTTAAAATTTACTTTTGAAGTAAAAATGTTAAAATGTAGATTTTTTAATTTAATTCAGTTTTCTTATTTTAGTTAAAAATTATTATTTTACAACTAACACATTGGTCTATTGGTCTGAAAACAGTTCGAAGAAACTATAAAAGAACAAGTTTGATTTCCTTTACTGAAACAATCCGATTGTTCTCATAAAAAAAAAAAAAAAAACGCGCGCCTCTTAAACGAGAGTACATACGGGCATAAAACACGAATGACAGAGAATATATTATAATTAGCCCGTTGATCGATTCCAATTAGCGGGCTCTTGTCCGAGAAAGAGTCGTTTGAAACGGCAGCTGCTCTGTCGCGGCGATGAGACGGCTCGAGTGAATACTTAATGAATACCCGCACTATCGAGAGTCTTATGTGCTCAATAAATTCACGTTTTCAACGAGACGCAGCCGGGCCAGCCGGTACATTTTTCTTTTGCTCGATCCCGGTACTTTTTATTTCTTTCAGACAAAAAAGATTAATCGACGACATCGAGAATTTAAACGCTCACATGTCGACGTATTAATCCGTTCTCGATGGGGACTGATCAAATAATTAAAAAACAGCAATAAAAACAACTTTATAAAAGACGATATTTAAAATTGTGTCTTGAAAATTTATTTGTTTTACGTAATGATTTTTCTCTTGAAAATTCTAAAAACAGATAAATTGTTACTATTCGTAATTACGTCCACTCGTTGCTATTACACGGCTTTAATAGCGAATATCTAGATGTTTTACCCTCGCGGCAGGGTAGGAACGCGATTTATGCAAACGTACGTTACAATCTCGCGCGTGTATCTACCATACTCGGCGCTGATCTCCGCGTTATCGAAAACGAGGTAGTCACTCGTCGCTACTCTCAAGCGCGAGATGGTATCACGATAATTGCTCGGTGCTCGAATAAACAGATTCGCGCGCTAACTCCTTATAAGGCCGCGATGCTTTATATACGGGGCTGGTTTATTATTATATTATACGCGAACGTTTATATGTACGCGACACGCCGTGATATCTGCGGTCGATCAAACCCTCGCGCGGCGATTGGTCAACCTCCGAGAAACTGACCGGTCTCCGAAACACTCCGCGTCGTACGTGTCTCGTTTCGAAATTGCGTAATTGAAATCGCGGAGAGATGTTTGATAAAATTTTACGGGGAGTAAAATTTCCCTTTCCTTTCGTTTGAGAGAAAGAGAGAGAGACGTCATCGTAAAACTGAACTCGTATTGTCGATCTTCGATAGCGCACGCGTTTGCGACTAGATCGTTAAAAAATGTAATGAATAAAGATGAGACGCAATTATGGGCGCAATAGATTTGAATTAAAAACAAAAGAAAAGTCAAAAAACGCTATACGTTCAACTTTCTGTCACGTCTGCAGCGATATTTCAGCCAAAAATTTCTCTGTGCGCGAACTGCGTGTGTCTCTCTCGAACTCATACGCTTATTCTTCCTTTTGATAGTAATGTATTATTATTGCAGTCAAACTATTTCACATAAAAATCGAAGATTGCTATCGAGGGTGCATTTGCGCCGCCTGCGCGCGCGAATATCGTACGAGAGAATTATTTCCGTGTACGTGCCATAAATGTGCATCAATGGAAATTCGCTCCCATTCCCATAAAGATGTAAATTCTACGATGCGTAAAGAGTAAGCGCGATCGGATGACTCGGGATTCCAACGCGAGAACGATCTATGCACGTTTGTCTTGCCGAAGGATTCGGTTTCTTTGCCTTCCCTCGAGAAATATGTAAGCTTTTGCTCGTCTCGCTTCTTCCCGAGAGAAATCGCTGAGCAAATTCAGACAAGAGAAATACGAAACAGAAAAATTGCAACATGTTCGAAATAATTTTAAATAATTAAAAACGCGCGAGTGATGTATTTGTTTTAAATAATTTCTCAATTTTTGTGTTTTTGCTCAAAAACTTCTTTCACAATCAGTTAAAAAAAAAAAAACGTTTTATCTTAGAAATTAAAACTAATGCAATTCTGCAATTTCAATCTAAAACGTGTTCCTTCAACTCGAATTTCATCTTCGAACATTAGCAACGTCAACGTAACAATTTCACAATTAAATCTAAACGACGATTCGCGTGAGATCAAACGTCGGCGATCGCTTTTCTTCGAGACTGCTTATTTCGTTATCATCGTGGGACGAACAATGCGCGATTACTTCTCGCGGTTACTATATTACCATGCGGTCGTTAATGTTAATGAACGCCGCTATTACGCTGATGCTAATTGCGCACTATCGTGACCGCATTTGGAACGGATGCGGCGAGTAAATCATCGCGAACGAGGCATTAGTGTCTCTGCGGCACGATCGAAACGCGCTTTTTATATTTCGTTAATTAACAAGCATGACCGGTTGCTGAAAGCAAGCGAGCACTCGCCGTCATTCGTATCATCCGAAGTTCAATATTGAAACCCAAAACACGTTTTCGTGAAGTGTTACATGACTATTCTACCGTGAAAGATGCACTTTGCGGTTGTTGGACTATCCACAGTACGTAAATCACACCGCACACACTACAATTACCGCTCGTTCTATCGCAATAGAACATTATCAGTAATACCGCATAAATTACACGTCAGTCGAAGACTCTCCGCTTTGCGATTAATGACGGTGAAAGCTTGCTTTCATAGAGAATCAATTCAACGCCGCGTCTCATCGATTTTAAAGCGCATTTTCTTCCTAGTCGCGTAATTTTTTTCCGTGTCTCGAGATAATATACACTTATGAGAAAGATAGAAAATGTGTATGTGGTTTTCTAAACGACGTCTAGACGCACCTGTGCTTGCAACAGACTCGAGATAGGGGCGTGTGTCTCTCTCGATATATAAAGATACTTTCACTTCTAGGTCGGGACGATAATGCAGTATGTAGGCAGTGTGAATTAACGACTGCACTCTCTCGAGGACACCGCACGAGTTTCGCACGTCGTAAGATCCATACCGGCGCCAACGTTGTCGTCGGTCGACGTGTCCGCCGTTGAATAAGGTCAACCGCGGCTTTGATTAATGCCCCGGCCAATCTAAAGGAATGCGACGAGACTTACTTACATTAGATCGCTCAACGTCGATCCGTTACGACAGAATATCGTTACGTATTACGCCTAGAGATACGTCCGATGGAATATTTGATCGACGGATAAAAGTGTGTGAATTACACCGCGCCGATTCGTATCCGTCAGAGATACGAAAGTCGTGAGAAAAATTCCTCCTCCCCGATAAACTCTTCGGAGAAGCGAATCCACTTTGAAGTTTAAAAGTTGTAGTTTTGTTACTTTCAAGAGAAAAAAGTTACATTTTTTTTTTTAACTACAAGATAATTTACAAAAAAACCGAATCTGCGCGAAATTTCTACATTGAGATTAAAGCAATATCGATCGCGATTTACGAGCGACATCCGAAGCGCTACGGTCAACAATCCGTTATGTCAGTTATAAAATACGTTCGCGCGCGCAAAGCCATAAATTACGCGACACGTACGCGCGTTAATAGCGTCACATAAATTACATCGCTAAATATGTACGCGCGAGAGGATTTCGAGCGTGCACAACAAAGTGGCCGGAGAGAAGGAAGAAGCGAGAGAGCGGATCTCGAGAAAACGAGAATGGGCGAAAGTCTCGCGTGACAAAGTAAGCGCCATAACTGTCGACCTTGGTTCTCGCCACGGCGCCTAAAAGCAGATTAAGTCCCGAAAGTGCACTTACATAAGTTTCCTCTTGCATTCGCGGCGCGAGTAATAAGAGTGGAGTGTGCGCGCACGAGCGCGCAGCGGGACATTTGCGAAACGGTGACACGAAAGTAACGGAGTTTCTGCGCGCACACGCACGTGTTCGTAAATTAAAGTCCGGAGGCCTTAATCTTGATCGATCGAAGTATACCGAGGTCTCTCGGAGGGTCGCGGTACTCTATAAGGGGTTAAATATGAAATATCAAGTTCATAAATAAAAAGAGGGTGAGACGGATCCGTGGTTACATAACTCACTTTTTTCTCCCATCTCTCTCTCTTTTTCTCTCTGCTCTCATCTCTTTTTTTTTACGCACGTATCGTTTTCACGCATTACCTTTTCGTGACCGTGTATGTGTGTACTAAAGACACACGAGGCGGAAACGATAGGACGGGTTTTAATACGACGAAGGCTTCAACCCTTGTCTTGCGATGTGAATTCACTCAAAGTGAGACATACGAAAAAAAAATTGTCACACTAGAGGAATAAATTTAAAAGCAAAATTATCGCAAAGATTAAAAAGCAGTGCCCCTCAATTTGTAATTTTTCTTTTTGTTTTTTTTTACTTAAAAAAAATATATAATTATATTATAAACAAAATAAAAAATTCTCTCTGCGAAAATTCGCTCTCTGTGAATATGCACTCGAACACTTTCGTTTTGATATTTAATGCGCAAAAAATGCACGCACGTAAAAAATAAATCTGTATTTCATTCCAGCATTTTTCATCAAACCATCTTTTTTCGAAATGCAAACTCGCGCGTCGATTGTTTTTTCGCCTATTATTAAAACGCCAATGTGTTTTTCACATTATCTACATTCCACACCCATCACGATAAATACGCGCGCGGTAAAAAGTGATTTCTCACAGTACGCTGTTTTTTTGCGTTTCGATAAACAATCTATTTTTTTTTCTATATACATACGCAGATAACATGGAATGCCCGGCTACGGTTAATTTTAACGCCACGTTTTTTTTTTTACACGATTGCGCCACGTTTAAATCGCGGAATATTCCAGTCTGTCGATGAATCCATTCGACAAAATATAACGCAGCGCGAATATGCGCTGGAGTGTACCGTGTAAATTGTACGCAAGCTCATTATACACTTTGAGTGTGATCAGTAACCACAATAACGGCGATACGAATATAAAAAAAAAAATCGTTTGACAAAAAGACATACGTGTTGCGAATATTTGTTTAATTATTTATTTCGTGCATTATATCCGCGCGTTGGCATCGCCGTCGCTAATTACGGCAATTTTTATCGCGAAATTCACGAGTCAAGCCTCGCGATACGAGAGAGAGAGAGATATATATATATACGATTGGAGGAATTTTTAATCAGGCTCGATTAATCGCGTACATAACGCGTATTATTGCCATCGTAAAATCATTTAAGTAATTGCCACTACCGAGAGCGCGAACGTTTACGGAATTCGAATGTAATAAACGTTCGATGCAGCGAACAAAAAAAAAAAAACAGCTTCGATTGATGATTTTTTTTATTGTCCTGCATGAGGGATCTCGAAATTCGCGATTTTGATTTTTTTTTTTTAATGAGACTGACGACTTTGAAAAAACAAAAAAATATATTATTTCTTCTCCGGAACGGTAGAGATACTTTATCTTTGATTTTTATATTTGTGTCATATAAACTTGTTTATTTTACACGCGACGTAACATGTGCGTATACGAGAAAAAAGAAATCGTTTTACGGCTAGTTGCTCTACGGCCAGTTCTTGAATTTTTAAAATTCTTCGGAGCACACAGTCCCAGATATGCGATTACTTGCCTTACGCCTGACAAATGCGGATCTCGGAAATCGTCCGATAACACACACACACATATGCTCATGTTGCTTATCACCGGCGAAGTGCGGTGAACCGCGATGCCACGACTAGTCGGTTTAAATAATGACCGTGTAAACCAGGCGCTTATGAAAAACGCGCGCGACGGGACAAGAAATCCAATCTTCTTATCGCGCGCGCGATCGCAAGAAATTCTCGTTTAGCGACGACGACAGACGCAGCGCGGCAACGACGCGAGTTGATTTTGCTGAAAATTGATTAGGGATTGCTCATGCATAAAATTCACATCGCGCACGCATACATGTCTTCCTTTCTGCGAATATTTATTATACTTGCAAAAAAAAAATACGCGCAAAGATCCTGCGTGTATTTCCGAGATGTATTTCAAATATCGACTTTTATCGCGTTCGTTTCTACTTCGGCGATCTTCGGCGATCTTTCTTTTGTTATTTTTCTGATTTCGTGAAAAACAACTGTTTTTACCGAAGTAAACCTTATTTTTCTCTTACGTGCAATTCTTTCGAGCGCGAACGTCAGTGATAAGTTTGTTGATAAATTGCTTGCGAGGTTCAATGCCACACAAGGAGATATGCAAACTCACATCGTATACAAAATATATTTTTGTATTGTACACATTGATAAAAGCGCAATGTCGTCACTTGGTTGTTTCCCTCGTACGTTTTGCATAGCTGCTGACTATTTTCTTCTCATCTTCCACATCGCGGCTGTGATCGCCGAAACGCGGTGAATAAATTTGTTTCGCGACGAGCGTTCGTTACTTTCTATATTGTTCTATACTGTTCTATACTGTTCTATACTGTTCTATACTCTTCTATACTGTTCTATACGTTATTTTCTCCCGGGCAGTATATCACCGCGCATTTCGACTTACGGGACAAGCGAATAACACGATGTATATACACTTGCGTTGATAAACATACTAGTTCCACCGGTTACGAATAGAAATCTCGTGACATTACGACGTTACGATTTCTCATCGTAAAAAAAAATTCAAGACGTAACGTAATAAAAGAATATCGCAATCGGAATACGGATTGGATCGAGCAAGTTGAAAATCACCTTGTGCCTGATTGCCCGGCAATTGTCTGACGATTTTCTTGTTAAAAACAAATCTTCTTGTTAAAAAGTAATGGACTGGTGCTTCGACACGATACGACGTGGATGGATAAACACACGGATAAATGTCGACAAAAGCACATCAATCGCGTTTACTCTGTTTAATTGTATGTCCGCGTAATTGTTCGTTACTTGATTTGTTACTTACTCGCGCACAAAATTTACGTTTGACACGCGAACGATGCAAGGAAACACGGAGCTGTTGCTGCTTTACCGCGACCGACGCGAGTGCACGAAACAAACTGAAGTTGTCGCAAATGTTGAGCACGTGATATCCGAACCATTCTCTCATGGTTACATATATATATTATATATGACAACTTTTACTCTACCGCTTAAAATTAAAACTATTCTTTATTAACCCGGGAGTAGTCGCGCCATTTTTTTTTTTGTGCGTAAACGGTCGCGTGAGGTCTTTTTTACAACCCAGTTAAAAATCATTGCTATTCATCATATATTAAAAATTATTGATTGTTTTATAATTTATTAAGAACTAAGGACATTATAGATATAAATTTAATTAATATTTTCTGAAAAAAATAAACAGAAATCAAGAAAATAAAAACAAACAAAAAAAGAACATTTGATGTGAGCTTCATCTTTTCGACGCTGGAGGGAAATAAAAACCACCCCACGCGACTACTCCCCCGGGTTAAAATAATTGAATTATCAACAAGACACACATTATGCAATTTTGCTTCGCGCAGAACTTACACTTTGAATATTTAATTAAGTCGGTCCGGAAACCGCTAATAAAGCGGTTTTTATAAGCCAGCAGAAGTAATCGATGAAAAAAATCCACCTGCGTGTTTGCGTAGTTTTTTTTATGACGCAACACTGCCCGCATTTAATTTTACGACAGTAATAACCTTACTTAACTAATAATATTTCTCTTTCGGCCATCAACCGCGCGTTAAAATGTCGTTATTAAGGTTAATATTCCCCGGATAATGGGAGTTCATATTTCATAATTTTTCGGACTATAACAAGACTGTGCTAGCTCCCTAAATACATCGCGCGCGAGCGAGGTATTACATAATTCAAGTTTATTATAATTGTAATCCCCTTTCCTCCTCCACGGATTAGAAAGAATATCGTAACGTAATAAGAAAACAACCGAGTTGAGATTAATTTATAGTGTTATATCTTCTTCGTACTCTTGAAACTTTCTCGGAAACTATTGGCCGGCATCCAGTGTAAATTGAGGCGAGCTTGAAGCTTTCTGCGCAATTTTTCCGTTGCGAAGCAAATTCAATCGTTTCGCGCTCACGTGTTTATTTTGCGCTACTTTAATCTAATTAATTCCGATAAAACGACGGCGCCGCGCCGTAAGAACGTCGGCGAAACCGGTATGGAGCCCGGGCGCATTCTCGTGCGGCGCGACAGTATAAGTGTTCTTCCTCCTTCTTCTTCCTCGTTCTCAGCATCTCTTTGGGAATCTACTTTGTTTCTTGGCTCGAGTCTGTTCTTCGTTATCGTAGTAGTCGCCGGCTAAATGTAGAAACCGACGAGAAAACGGGTTTTGCACGTAGAACCGGGAGCCGCGGATCACGTTCGATGGAATGTACCGAACTGAACTGTTTGCGAGTGAATCGCTCATTAATTAAAAGTGCCGCGATAGAAGCGACCTGATTATTCATTAATAAAACGACGAATTCTCTCTCGCGCGCGCGCGCGCGCGCAGCAGCAGCAGTAGCTCGTTTGACCGCATGTTGCATCGGTATTTTACGGCGTGCCGCTATATTGCGCAATATTGCGGGCAAACTGCGGCGAGACGAAGTTAGAAGGAAAGGTTGGGACACTTTTGAAAGCACTCGGTGATATAGTCGCACAGCGGAATTACGCGTACTTCGCGCTGTCACAACATAAAAGACAGTTATCGATCGCGACGTTTCCGTTGAACAAGATTTCTAAATTTAGATCTCTCCTTTGAAAGTTTTATCGCGGACCGTTTATAAACCTATATCTCGAGAAATCTGTACTCGTAATCTTTCGATAAGTCTCAAGTTGTTGTGCGTGTAATCGCGATAAACGGTTTACGCGATTATGTGTTGATTGCGATCGCGCAATTATTGCCACTTTTGTTTCGCATATACACAGGGCGATTGCAAGAACGAGCCTAATTCGTAATTGTTCGTGAACAACAAGGCACTCTTCCTCCCTTCGATCGAATAACGTAATAACATCGCGAGGCCGTTTTTCGGTGTATTTACTGGCGGGTTGCGTGAATAACCGCTGCAATTACCAAGTGCACGAAAGAACGTATTAACCTTCTTTGACCCGTCGCGATCTCTCGACCTTACGGAGGTCCGGTTGTTTGGCCGATCTGGATCATGATTATTACTCTTGAATGCCGAGTACAGCCTGTCGCGAACGAGATACCGCCTCTATAGCCGAAACTGACATTGTAGATATTAAACTGCTACACACACGTTTCTCGAGCTGCTGTCAAATACGTGAATTTTTGACATTTCGAGGTCAATATGCATGAGATACATAAAATTATGAACAGTACGCGTTTGTTATCTTGGGGTACTGATAAAAACAAATTAAAAAAAAAAAAAAAAAAAAAAAACGAGAGGAGAGCGATATTTGTTCAGGAAAAACTGCAATTTTGGCTATTTCTTTCTCATTGTGCTCTCTCTTTAATTATTGTTAAGTGTTTCTTGAAGACGTACAAAGGCGCGTTAGCTCGCGAGCGGAAGCGTTTTCTCTCTCTCTTCCTTTTACATTTCTCGCACCTTATTTCACGGCCGCCACGGTGATATATATTTCACGCGCGTCGGACATTAATCAGAACGGCAACCGCATTTTTGCGCGTCTGGCTCCGCGATTTTCAGAAGAAGGAGACGGAGAGGAAGAACCTTTTCCTTCCTCTACCTTCTTGTCCCACGAGCGCTTACAAGCGCGTAAAGAAGAAATCCCGAAGAAACTTCGGGCGTATCTCGCGAGAGCGCGACATTAATCAACGCGGTTCAACATTGTCCCGTTTTTTTTTTTTTTTTCACAACGAAGGTGCTCTCGAACGAACGTTTTTTGCGTGTCCGCTGGCACCAGCAGCGTGTCCATAAACGGAAAGATGAGGAGAGGACGGCGGAGGAGATGCGTGGAGCTTTTGCGAAACGCAACGGGGCGAATATATATGTACGAGGGACTATCTTTCGTACGAAGATAAATTAATGATTGTTGCTCCGCGCGACTCGAGTTTTTCTTATCCAATGACAGGGTGAGGGAAGTATGTCGCGCGAAAGTTCGGTTAAGTTGCTAAGTTATTCGTATGAGATAAAAAAAAAACTTATCGCGTCCAATTATCACTTTGCGAATTATTTGTAATAAAAAAACTGGAAGATATTATAAAATATGAAACTTACAGACAGATCTCAACTGTTGTAGCAGAAAAAAACTGAATACTTGAAAATATCATTACGTTTACACATTCGCCTTACGCGCCGTTCAGTTGCCATGTGCAACAATGCGAGGCACCATAAATACTCAACGATACTATCAACCGTAGGAAGAAAGGGTTGATTCCCCTTCCCCCCCCTCCCGATAGTGTGAGTGGAGTCTTCGGTATCGGTTCAGTGACTCGGGAGACGGCGCCGTCCGTCGCGCATCGTCCTTTTATTTACGGTATTCTTGTGTATTCCAATAAAACGTCTTCTTGTAAAGCGCGTCCAGTGCAGCACCGCGGCGGTGACAAAGAGAAAAAAGGCCGCGTATCAGTCTGCGTTTCTCGACGGGGAGACGCCCGGTGACAACGACGAGGACGACGAAGAGCTTCCTTCGAAGAGAGATGCGGTCTTACCGCTTTTTTCCTGTTACCGGTGCAAGACGCGCGCTCCCCGCGCTTTGTCTGCCCGAATGGAAATTAGATCCGCTCTCCGTTCCTTCTTCTTTTTCCCTCTTTCGCGCACGCGCGTGCGGATCTCCGGGATTGAAAAAGCCGGAGACTTTTATCTCCGACGTAAGCAGATTCTGTTTGAAATCTCCATTTCAGTCGGAATTATGTTCCGTCGTCTCGCCCGCTCGTCAGAGACGACGCTTCCGGAATTATTCCAAGTCTTCGTCACTTTATTTAGATACTCCGTCAAAAGCACAGTTGAAGGAAAAAGAACTTGTGGATTCAGCGATTTGCAATCTCTTGTACAAACAAGACGCAGATTAATGTAAATCGCCGGATCGAATTTTTACATCGTCACAAATTTTCACACTTGTTAACATTCTCAAAGTAATTTTTTTATCATCTTTCCTCATCCTGCAATTTACACGCCTTGTACGGAATTGCAATGTTGAATTTTTTAAAATTCGAAAAACTTTTACCTTCTATCTGTGTGCTTATAAACATTTCGGCATAGATATTCTGGGAAAATATTTGTTCTCTTTTCTGCAGTTTTATTTTCAAACAAATATGTCGAACGAATAGATACGATTGCCTCTGTGCGTCCTACATTTTATATATATATATATATTTAAAAAATAAATATTTTTGTCGGTCCTCTCCGTGTGTTGCGAGATAGATTTGCAAAACTCATTTCGCCGCAAGTGGAATAGAATAGGTGATATTGAACGAAGTGCCCCCGGGTCACAGAAGGATGAACTCTTTCATAGAACTCGACTAGACACGGTGGCGGTAGAAAAAGAGAGATTGAAAGTGATTGCATTTCACTTTGTGATCAAAGTGAATCTTTGTGATCTGGACTCGCTCGTTTTCGTGCTTTGTCGATGCGACCAAGCCCAAGAATTCGAGAAGTAAACATATCCTCTGTTCGCGATGATAATTACAAGCGACAGAACATGGACTTTGTGCATTTTTTTGAGGATTTAAAAAAGAAAGTTTTGAGAGAATATTTGAAGTTTTTTGAGAATTATTGAAAAATATATAAATTAATTGCATGTGCAATTGACGGGTACGATTAATTCGTTCGTTTTAAAAGTTTTTAAAAATTCGTCTGACCCTTTCTATCTCACGTACGTATTGCTCGACTTTAACGGACACAAAAAGTAACAATGTAAGGTTTGCGTTCAACCACTTGTCGAGGTTGCGAATAGGGGAAAAGAGAGAGAAGAGAAACAGAAGTAGACAAAGAGAGGATGCTAATCTCCTTTTGTATGGAAAAACCGAGAGAACAGCCTGTCGGCGCGCAGACTGTCAAGTCAGGCTTTCGAATAACCCATTCACTCGGTGCAATATACCGTGTTAATATAGTGCATCCCGTCTAGACGGCAACGGCCGTTCTAGCTGAACGAAAAATTACCTCGTTATGTCGCCAAGTTCTGCGGAAAGAACCGGGAAAGAATAGAAATGAAATGAATTTGAAGAGAGTACAATCCCACGTCACTCGAGGGTGGCATTTTTATCCCGAGAAAAAAAAAGAAAAAGATGTAAACGCATAAATAAAGACATAAATCACTTGTGGAAACAAAAGAAACAAAAAGCGAGTCGTAAATCAAACCTAGAAAATACCGATAAGATATATAGTGTGTCATCAATCAATTCTGCAAGCGCAAAAGATCATTTCGAACAGTTAAAGCGCGACTTGGCGCGTCCGTTGCGCACCGACTGCTTCGACCGCGTAACGTCGTCTCTTAATAACCTGGTTTAATTAAATTCAAAGCGCGCAGCGTGTCTCTGTGTGAATGTCGTCGCTTCGACGTCCAATAACCGGTGTGTGCGCGCGCGGTCGTGTACAACCACCTCGAGAAACTGGTGCAAACTCCACTCTCTCAGGAGCTCTGCGGGACGACGACGTTATCAGAAACGGCTCGCGCGAGAGCGCGCGAACGGGACAATACGTCGCATTCAACGGACCGCGGAGCGGTGTCAGTGGCACCCGGTGGTCGATATAATGTGTAACGCTGTCACGGTGCATCGAGGTATATCGCACGATTCTAGTCAATATGAGCTGTGCGCCATAACGGAGACAAGAATTCCGTGATGATGATGCCGCGTCGCGTTCCGCTCGCGTTTGTTGCGTTTAAATGCGCATCTTCCCTCTCTCTCGACAAGTTGGAAAGTTCGTATCCCGAAGTAACGTATCGCGATATACGCCCGCGCGTACGTACTGTACTACAGTAAAACTACTTTGCGACGAAGAGGGATTTCGACGTGCAGCGACGTGGTGAATTTTATTTCTCGAGAAACTCGGGAGGAGAGGAAAAAAGTTTGAAAAATACTAAACGTTTTTTGTTTCCCGTCGAATTGTTTCTACAATGGTGACCGTGTTTGTTTCTCACAATAGCTCACACTCGTTTAATTATTTAAAAGTTGTCTCTTTTAAAGTTGTATCCTATAAAATATATACAAGGCGCATTTATATGCGACTGTGATGATGTAAAAAAATAAAGTTGTTCTAATCTCTTCTTCGACGAGATAAAAATGCTACTTTTTTTAAGGTTTTACACATACTAATAAATCTGTCACCACCTGTTCTCTCTCTGATTCGATTCAGACTTGTAATAAAAAAAAAAAACGTTCAAAATCATTGGATTTTCGAGTGTTCTCGTAAAGATAAAAAATAAAACGCGAGTATTCTCGCGAAACATTTCGCGCGACAAATAACGGGTGCACGCGCGTGTGTGTCGCTCGTGTTTTTTTGTCGAGGGTCAACAATTGATCAGTCACTCGGTATACTCGATAGGGATAGGGGGAGACTGGCGAATGTCGTGCCGGAATACACACGATAGCCTCATAAAAGGCTGTGCCGATGCAAACGCCGCGGTACACGCAGACAATTCATGCACGCGTGCGTACACGCAGTCTAGCATCAAGGAGCGCATATATATACATCTTGATTACGTTTCAACGTTACATACCCGGTGTGACAATAAAATTAGCGCCAATATCGGCCCATCCTCGGCAATATCCATTGTGTCCATTATTCGCCGGTCGGATGATAATGACTGTCCATTAGCCGGACGACGTAACGCAATTGCACGAGCTATCGCCCTTAATCGAGTTGTTAAATTTGTGTTAATCGAATCGATGCGCCGCGCGCATTGGCTTGTTGCAAAAATCTCTTCAAAAAAAAAAATAGATTCATCTACAAAACTTAAATAATAAATCATCTGTGTGTGTCAGATTTTTATATCAACTTTCGACAGTGTTTTCGAAAGCAGAATTAAAAATAAATGTCGTCGAAAGCTTTTTCGTCTGTCACACGGAATCTTTTAAGCTTAATGTATGCTTAATGAACGTAATAATATATTTTTTACACTAACGAATATATTCAGACGATTACGTATCGATATTTAATTAAATATCGCGTGTCGAGGTAGATTTTCTGTGAACAAACGTGATCGATATGCGCGCGAGTAAATGATCGATGTCCATCCATCATACGATTAGGGTACAGCGAGTCCGTTTTTCTATTTCACTCCTATAAGGTTCAGGGTGGGATAATATTGGGTGCGTGACAAAACGCCTTCGTTTTTTTATCCAAAGTGATACTCCGAGTACGTCAAAACAATATGTTGTAGTATGAATAGCGCGTCATTGTCAATATAATTCGCCGAGAAATCAATAAGGGAAACAAATTTTATATTTAAAAAAATCTTTGTTTTGATATTGCAAGTAACAACTTCCACGGGAAATATATGTCGCGTTAAAGATGCGTTTGGAAATTATTTTTTTCGATTTACTCGCTTGCATTGTCATCAGAATATTTCACAACTATGATGCCCGCAGCGAGAACAAAAAAAAACAGTTCACCGAAAATAAAAGCACGGCAGGAAACGTGTTAACAAGTTCAGATCTGCACAAAAGACAGGGTCTATTCATTGCTATTTGCGGTTTCACAACCCTCAACAAAATGCCGTTATGACGCAGGTGCGGTACTCCTGTTTACGCTTTGCAGTGCGCACCTCATTAGTCCGTTTCAGAAAACTCGTCGAAACAGCTAGAATTCGTCGTTGAAAAGGGGGAATAATTTTCACACAGCACAACGTGTGCAACGGTTTGATCCATCAGTGACGTAAATAGGTCAGTGTGTTTTGAAAAGATATTCAGCGCTCTTACATATGTGCTATCCACGTACTATCTACGTAGGTGTCATTTTCTATATTCTCTCGTATAATAGTGCGTTGTATATTCCAAAAATAGCATTCGTCAAATTTTAGTTGTTATATATACGTGACACTGTGCAAAAATGTGCATTTTTTAAATTAATTATAAATAACAAATTATTTCCCTTCGTATTTTTAATTCTGTTTTAAAAATATTTGTAGATAATTTACTTGCGATCAAAAATACTTTATTTATTTACGTTTATTTATTTACGTTTAGTTTTATCGACGAAGCGAGTCCCGTTTTAAATCTCTCAGCGAGTTCGAATCCGTCGTTATACCAGTGGATTAGCCGGTTGCGACCACTTGGCGTTCTGTAGCGAAGGGTTAATGAACGTGATACACACACTGACATTGGTAAATTTGGTCGACTCCGCACCCTCCCAGAGATCCCTCCCGCGGTTAGGGCAACGCACCCTCTCTCACATTGCGCACCGTCTCCGGTTGATCAACCGCGTGCACCGAGTCAGCTTCTGTGTGTAACGCATGCGCTCGCGGCGCTTTACTGCCAGTTCGTGCTTTTTTAATCATGAAGAGTGGAAAACACGAACGATAACGTGAACCAGGAAGAAATCGACTATACACTGCGGAATGTAATTACGTCGCAATATACGGAAATAGGCGAGACGCGTGTGTTAATAAAACTAATTTGTAATGACAAACCGCTCTGTCTTAATTGAAAGAATTTTGTTATCGAACGTGCGGATATTTTTGAGTACACGCACGAAAACATGTTTGGCAACGTTCACTTGTTATGAATGTTATGAATATTCGTTGCGTACAAGTTCGAGAAAGACATTTAATTTCACGGCAGAATGACGAATGCGAGAATTTTCTTTAAAGTTATTTCAAGAACGACAGAGTTGCCGGGAAGTAATTACATTTGTTTCGTTTACACATAAATATGATTATTATCTTTTAAAAGTTACCTCTTCTCTTGAATTTTCCAATGAATTCCTCGACGAAGACCATTTATCGCACGTAGTAGTTGGTAGTTTCGATAACTTTTAAACTAGATTAACGGTTGTACTGGAATCTACAGGATGTTGATGGATGGGATGTTGATGAGTGGGATATGATGTATCATTTTCACACACTGATTCGGGAAGGAAGATATACGGCGCGCAAATACTGCAAAATGTGGTACGGCAACGTGTTATTGAAAAAATACGATCTTATTTTTATTTTCTAGTAAAATTATAATTATCCTTACGCCTATTAAAACGAATTTTAAACCACGACGAACCGTCGTCAGCCGAAGTTGTAGGCGTTGTCGCTGGTGCCTTCAGATGTGCAGTTCTGCAGCAGAGACGCTGGATTTGACATTTCGCTGACAACATCGCCGCCGACAACACCGTTGCCGCCATTACCAGACCGCGGTGGCTTCACGTCTTGGCTTTGAGAAGACGCGTCATAGACACCGCGGTTTGTCTGCTGTTGCGGCTGATGCTGATTCTGCGAGTTGATCTCGTTGTAGACAAGCTCTTGGATCTTAAGTCGAACGAACATCTGACGGTCGAGCGGCAAGCTTCTCAGAGGATTTCGGACACTCATAAGGAAATGATAGGTATCGTCCTCGTCCTCGGGACCGATCGCCAGCCTTTTCTGTAGCTCATATCGCTTCCGGCCGTCCACTTCTGCGCAGTAATCGTTGTCGATTGTCTCCATCAACATCCGTTTCCGGCCGAGTACTTGGTCCAGTTTCGGCGGTATCAATTGATGCAAACCGTCGTTCGACAGCAACGACTGGCAGGAGTCGCCGTCCAGGTCGTCGAACTGCGTCTCTTCGTGACCTTCGAGGATATCGATCTGCGGTTCGATCTGCGTGCCGTCCGGCGACGAACGCATGCCAATTGTTGCGCCTACGCAGTTTTGCGACAAGGCGCAGCCGATCACTCTGGAGTTCATTTGGTCCCGCAGGAAGAACAGACTCTTAAACCAGACCCATTTGGAATCGTGTTCGGTGCCGCCGATGCCGTCGCACTTACCCCGATAGGTTTTCTTCAGCTCATTTCGGAAGTTGTCGCGCAGGTGCTTCCACTTCGATTTGGCGACGTCCGCTGCAACATACAAAGTGTCGACTGCGTGGTTTTACAGCGGTTGTTGACAAAGACAGTTTTTCTTCCAAAAAGAAACAATTTATAGTTGAAACATTTTCGATCAAAGTGATTCATTTTTTCTCGAAATTTACACACTGTTTATCAAACTCTTATAGAATTTACTACAGAATACTAAATAATTATAATAAATATTAGAAATGTTATGAATTTATAAGTATTTAATACAGAAGAAAGAGATATAATATAATAGAAAATATGAATCAAGTAAAATCTCTTTACAACTTTTATGGAAGATGCTTCAACATAAACTAAAAACAATATTGATAAATATATTAGCGTATTTAACATATATGGGATAAAATCGCGTTTGAAAAAACCTCATCGGCTTGTCGCGTATACACGGTGCGACCTGGCGGCGATTTGCTCGAACTAGGAGCCTATCTTTCCGGTCGGCGTTTCGTTTTACAAAGCGCAGAGCTATCGACCTTCCAGCGAGCGGGCCGTGTACACGTCTAATCGGCCGGTTGGTGAGTCGTCAGGCCCATTCGATTACTCATCGTTTTTACCGACGCGTTTCTCTCTTTCAATTTCGACGACCTTCCTCCGAGATTTGAGCTGCGCGCATACCGCATAACTCGAACTTATATCTCGAGCGACCTCGCGGGGTCGCAAAACCTGCGAATACAACGACCAATCGACTCTTATCCAGCGCACCCCACCCACCCAACGGGTGACCAACCAATCGAGCTAGCAATCTGGCCATCACACGCGCACGTGCGCGCATACAAATACACGTTATGAGTATGAACGTGTGGCAAGGACGAGAAACACGCGGGTAGGAGAGCATCGTACTCACTCGACACCTCGCAAGACCGCGCAATCTCCCGCCACATCTTCAGTATGACGTCGCGATTGTGATAGTTGACATTCTTCTGGTCCCAGATCGCGGGCCTCGCGCGCACTTCGTTTATCAGCCGCTGGAGGTCCATCGTCATCGCGCTTCTACGTCCGCCGGCAGCGTTGCATCGCCGAGGCGAGCGTTTGCCGGCACGTCGATTGAGAAGCGTGACGCCGGCTGTGCCGACGGAGGAGGCGGCCGCACGCGCGCCGCTTCCTCCGACGCGTAGCTGGGCTTTCCCGCTGCCGGTGGTGTGCTGCTCGACGAGGAGGCGGCTCCTCGGTTTATCGACCTGCGCCGCCGCCGAGTCTGTCCCAGCGGTGGCTGCGCTCGCGGTGGTGGATGCGGCGGTGGCGTCAGCGTCGGGCTCGAGGACGACGACGTCGCCGGCGGCTGTTCCTTCGGCGGCTGTGTCCTCGGTTACGGCGGTGTCACCGCTTGGCGTGTTAGCGACGGCGACGCCGGGCGCGTCGTCGTTGGTCGTAGCTGGCCGCTGTAGTCTCCTCTTCTTCCTCTTGCGTCTGACGACGCGGCAGGTGGTGGCGGCGGTTGACGAAGTGGTGGAGGTGGTGGTACAACTTGTGACAACGGCAGTGGCAGCGGTGGCAGCGTTGCTCGCGGCGAAGCCGAGCCGAGCGGACGAGCGCAAGCGAGACGAATCCAGGGCTATATCCTCGTCGACTCTTGCGCGCGTATAGTCCATGCACGCGCGCGGGGCCAGCAGAAACGATACGGAGCACACACGCGCGAGGAAACAAAATCGACGGTTTTGTTGAAAAAGCTCAAGAGGCGAGGTTTCACGACGAACGCTACAACAACGACTCTCGTCCTCGCAAACGCCGAGTCGTTCAAGAGAAGAGCACGAGAAGATGAGCGAAGCGAGTACAAGCGGACACAACGCGCACGCACGCACGCACACACACGCTCCAACGGTGTGCTGCTACTCGCTGTACGCTGTACTCGCGCGCGTCGCGAGTCTTCGGCTCCGCTCGACCTCGGCTCTCGGCACCGCTCGGTTCCGCTCGGCGCGGCTCGACTCAATACGATTCGACTTAGCGCGTCTCCGCTCGGCTCCGCGACAACTCGCTCGGCCAACACGCTCGAGCAACGCGCGCGAGAGAGAGAGAGAGAGAGAGTGAGAGCGCACGTAGGAAGGGGCAGGTGGAAAGGAGCGCGGATTGACGCCGAGCGAGTAAACCACCACCGGCTCGGTAAGCGCATCGCGCGCAGGGGCGGAGATACGCGCGAGTTGTCCCGGAGCGGGTAACAGACGGTTTTTACCAGCTTGCGGTGTCGGAATATTAATTCAAGTACTACATCTGACGAGGTCGCGAACACATTGCTTGGCGAAAGTGGTGGAAACTATTTTCATTAATTGTATAGCAATAGCAATACCGTCCGAAGGAATTGCCACTTGACATAAATTCATCAACTCGTAATCGCGATGTTATTCTCTCTCTGTTGTTCCGTACACACTCCCGCGGAAACTTTATTAAAAGGGATATATATTACTTACTCTGCAAAGAACTAATATTATATTTAGATTTCTTAATACATAATAACGGAAAGAGAGATGAAGCTTATTTAGTTCTCTCAGGAGAAATAAAATATCTTAACTTTATATCTATTATTAACAAACTTTTCGCTCTTTACTCTTTTGCTCGAAGCATCGCCTAAAGACTCAACATTTTCTCTCTGTTTCTGAAACTAATTAGACAACGATTTGATTAGTACTTTGCAACCTTCTTACACGGAAATATTTGTTACGGATTTAATATTTTTTTTTTTTTTTTTTTTTTTTTTTTTTTTTTTTTTTTTTTTTTTTTTTTTTTTTTTTTTTTTTTTTTTTTTTTTTTTTTTTTTTATCTAAGAAATCTTCCGCTCGCGGTCACGCAAGACCAAGACACGTTCGTCATTGTGTTGAAAATGAATGCACCTTGATGCTTAATGCGCATCCGTTACTGAATGGGCAGCTGCAGTCGCGTCATCCGCTGCGTATCCGCTTTGCTCGGCTTTATCGCGAATCCGCGCCGCGTTGCGCTGCGCTGGAACGAAACGAACACGCTTGTCGTCTGCTCGTTAGCGTGACTCCGCTCGGCTCTGCTCGATCTGGCTCGGCTCCACTCGGTTTGGCCTCGGTCTCGACATGTCCAGCATCAAGCTTGCAATTTGGCTCTGGAATCTCTCTCTTAGCCGCGATTTTATCTTTGGCCCGAGCATGAAAAACAAAAAAAAAACTAACATAAATATATTAGTCGGACTTCTTTGGGAAGACATTTTATTTTTGAGTTGCGTGCGCTGATGTAGTTTCTTGTTGGAATTACAGCTGAAGCGCACGTTATTACAAGATAAGTTTAATAGTATCTTAAGTTCGAATACCTGCTGCACAATTGAATTATCATGGACCGACTTGAGCGCATCCCACAACTTCACGCACAACTTGCGACGTAGCATCTGTTCAAATACGATTAATTTTGTTTATTAATAAGCGCTTTCGCGCGCGCGGTTGACTTGCGAAGTTGAAGCGTTTCTCACGAACCTTGCTCCATACCGCTCTCGCCTCATGATTCTCATTTCTATTAATAGTCACGTCTCACAATCGCGAAGTATCCAAGGATCACTGAAGCGAAGGATTCGTCGATTTGTGCCTGCGAAAAAAAACCGTTTATAATACGGTTACGTAAAAGAAAAATACACGAAATTGTTTTTTATTTTTTTAATGTCGCACACACACACACACACAAGAGGAGATTTTTGTGTATTTTTATATCTTGACAATATGAAATTAAATTTACTGAGATTTTGCTACGCCTAACGTATTGGAATCGCGACTCGCGCGAAGGAAAAATTAATTTTCTCTTCGGATTCGACTCTCTTCTACTCTACGCGGTATCAGCAGTTTCATAGAAAGTTCATCGCGTGCAATTTGATCGTGCAAGCTTATGCTCGTGTGCAATTCTACAGTCTAAAGCTTTATCTTCGCGTTTCGTCGCATTTCCCGTGTCTCTTCATATGCGCATTCGCTGTCGCGCGCTACGACCTAATCAGCGTCCAACTTGAAGTAATCTGTCGACGTGTGTCATATCGGTTTCTGCCTAGTTGGCAAACACAAAGGGGAACTGAAGGATAGAAGAGAATTTTTGTTAGTTACATCTGCCCTTGTCTCTGCGAAAAGTTTCGAATTAATATGATAACGTGGTCCGGACGTATAGCAAGTTCAAAATCCATATTGTGCCACGTAAACATACTATATGTATGTAAACATACCACACACACACACACACAGCACGAGTTCAGGATAAAGTTAACTCATCGCTATAAGAAAATTCAAACTCACAACTGCGCAATTTATTACAAAAAATATCATTCTCTCTTAAAGCCTACAACTCTTTCAAAACGCTTTTTAATAAAAATATTAATTAATAATTATCAAGTGTTTTAATCGAGAAGTTAATAAAATCTCGTAATATCGAAACTCATCGTAAAACGAACTCGTTCTGACGAATTTTCGATAAATCCGTGACGATATGCATTCAGTTTAGCCGAGATACATGTATCAGCGATATTTGCGATAGCGGAGAACTGGCAATACAGTTCATAATCCTTCGGCATGCAGGTATCGCGATCAATAGACAGCGACGTTCGATACAAGGTACGCAAAGACGGACAATAATGGCTTGCTCTCGGCGCACTGTGCATTGAGCATCTGCGATATAAGCCCGATATGCCTTGGAATCATTGACATAATGCAAGTACGAGTCTGATCGTGCCACGCGCTTTATCCTTCACGAAGTATCGAACCGTCTTGAGTTTAAATAGAAAAGCGGCAATAATCTTGATACATCATATTACAACTCAAGTAATAAATCTCAAATTCAAAATACAGTAAAATTGTTTAGATACATTTTTGTAAAACATTTTTATATAAAAGTATTGTATAATTTCGAAAATGTTTAAATCAATTTCTTGATGAAAGCAGAGGCTTTGCTCCTTTCTAAATCATGCTGGCTTACAGTTGTTCTCTCTTCTTTGAGTAATACACACAGAAGCACTTTGATTATACGTACGCTAATTTAATTAAATATTAATCGAATTTACGCAATGATATATATACGAAGAACTTCTGTACATCTGGTGTTACACCTGGGTAGAGGCAACCATCGTCGCACGAGCGTATTAACGTGTAACCACGCGGTAGGTGTCAGAAAGTGAGATAAAGAGAGAAGATGGAGATATTACATGATATTATCTTTCAGTATTAAATTAATTCTCGCCACCAGCAGTGAGTATTTGAATAGAACCAGAAGCTAAATTTAATACGTTAAAATTGAACATATTAATTAATTTCATGTATTCACACAACTATTCGTTGCTCTTGGGTATAATTGAGACGTTAATAAGTTAATGTCTTTTTGTCCATTAAAAGTTCGAGTTAGTAATTAGAAATCAGACGGCATCAATTGACAACTAGACACAACAGGACAAAATGGAATACACACAGGATATTAGTACGCCAGTATATACACCAGATACTACCCGGCATATCGGGAGGCAAGGCTATCGATCGCCCGGTCATGTTCGCGATATCCGCAATGTCGTGTTGTGTGTATAAACAAGTTTACCGTGCGCTTCTCTCACGATATCCCCAGAGACCATCCCGTAGATTTTCATGTTGCTATCTCTATGCAGATTGCACTATCGCTGCTCGCGTCTGATATCGACGCCTCTAAGACGCACGTGTCAGGGAAACCCGGGCAAGTTTAATAAGATTAAGTGGCACTAGCGCGCGCCAAGTTGCGGCTTAACAATGTTGTAAGTAATGCATATTGATCGTCACTTTAGGTGGGTCTCTTGCCTATTTGCCGCTTGCCTTATCAAAACCACCGCACAGCTCACTATCGCTTGTGAATATGCGAAATATGTCACAAAATATTCTGCAGCATCATGTAAATTTTGTGCTACATCTTTTTTACATGTTTTTTTTTTTTGTTTTTGAAGAGAGTTTTCAGTCTTGAGGAGAGGTTTACTTATCCCAATAATCTATATCGTATATCTATATCTATAAAAATATTGTTTTGGAGAGATCAGATTATCGAGAGGAAAATCAAATTGATTATTCGACAGTTTATATTATCGGATAACGATTAATGTTCGCATGTTCTGTCAGATAAAAATAATTGACGTGAAAATATTTTATATGCATATATTTATTTAGTGCAAATAAATAACAACAAATAAAACTTATTCGAGCTTAATTTTATCTGAAACAAGAAGTAAATTGTATTTTAATAAACTATTTGCATAAACCGATATTAGTAAAGATAAAATTAAATATGTTAAAACACTCATAAGCTTAAAAACTTACTCGTTGTCATTTTTCATTTCAGAAACAAATAAATATTTAATAAAGCCACAAAGGTTGACGAAGTTGTTATTCGGCACTTTTCAGCCACTCTTCTATGAGCTCTGCGCGATCTGGTCGCGGTAATTTTTCGTTCCATTCGGCTATTTTAGCACCGAATATAAGCACAGCGCGATCTTCAATGCCAGCCAATACGCGCCTTCGGAAAACCTTTGTGACCATTTTGGTCAGAGCATTTAATATGCGATCCGTAAGATTGCCCTCAAATTTAATGTAAAAATCCCTGCAAAGAACAAAAATGAATAAAAAAATTGTCATACTTATGTGAGCAAGTTTGTAGTACTCTTGTGCAAATTGTAAATTAAACTACATTTGCAAATTATACACACGCAAGAATACAGATTTTATAATATATATACGTAAAAAATATAAAAATTTTTAATTTAAATGTGAGGCGAGAGATTAAAAGTGAGATGAAATCAGCGGATCAAAGGATCAACAATTATTTTTACACGAATAATTTCTGTTGTTTTGCGAATAATCTCTCGTTATCAGTACTTATACTTCTAGATTTCAAATTGTGATAATTCTTATTTTGTTCCGCTATTGTACATCTGTTCATTCTGTTTATCGCATGAATTTATCATCACACACTGCAGGTAAAACAATTCATTGCGGCGCTATCATCACCAATCGACAGAAGTGATGCATGACAACTGATAAATCACAGCTTTCAATATTACGTGATCGTGATAAATTCTTTCGCTTTCATATGTCATCTTTCAATATATATTCAGATAAGCGTAAAATATAAACAAGAAAAACAAGAGATAATATTTTCTTACTTGATCTTTGAAAAAGTGAGAGAATTGAGATTTATGTAGTAATTCTCTAAGTCAAGTTCGATGTTGACGTTAACTTCAAAGTTATAAAAGCGACCGTATACGTCACCTTTCCTCTTGTACAACAAGTGTTGCAGAGAATATTCGTAAGCAAACTAGAATTATAAAAATAAGATAATACGTGTGCGGAACATTTGTTTCACACACAATTGCAATTCATTATTTTTGATTAATTAGCACTTGTCTTGATTAACTTACGTCCAAAGTGTCAAATCCTACATTCACATCTAAGGTCAAACGTTTATTTTTGTAAATCGCGTGAACACTGTTGCTTCGTTTTAACTTTGATAAGTTCTGCAACCATCCGTTCTTGAAGTCAATGTTTCCCTTACTTTTTCCAGGCTAAAAGAGTTATTAAAAAAATAAAACATATTAGAACTTCAAGAAATGTTACGTGTATGTATATATTATCAAAGTTGGTAAATTATTTATAAGAATAAAAAGAGAGACAGTGATCGAGAAATCGTACCAAATGTGGAAAAATATATTCGGAAAAGTCGACGAGTGGTGTCGGATCCAATCCATTTTTCAAAATAAATTTACGAATAGACGGCAATAATTTGTCAACTGCTTTATCAATATTTACCCATTTTCCTTCGACTAATGGAGGAAAACTGCACACAATAAAATGATTTTGCATTTCTTAGACTGTTCAACAGTCACAGTGTATTTAAACAAAAAACAAGGATTTCAGAAAGTATTATTTTATCCTGTTATTGTGTAAAGTTACGATCAAGTTTTGCAATATAAAGCTATATGAAGATATCAAGTTTACAAAGTAAAATACAGTTATGCAAAAATAAAATAACAATAATAAACTGACAAAATTGTGTAACTGAAAACTACGAGAAATTGTAGAATATTCTTGAACTTACGAAGGTATATCAGCGTGCGTTACGGCTATCACCGCGAGCAG
Source organism: Pseudomyrmex pallidus (assembly GCA_014825455.1). NCBI lineage: Eukaryota > Metazoa > Arthropoda > Insecta > Hymenoptera > Formicidae > Pseudomyrmex > Pseudomyrmex pallidus. Next base: position 44,008 of record QVNV01005517.1, on the reverse strand, counting down.
AAAAGCTATTTGAACTTGACTAGCCATTGTTACAATACGAAGCTAAGTCTCTTATAATGGTCTCTTTACTTTTATTACCATTCCCCTACTAGGGATAAGCATATAATATCGATATATCTGCAATATCAATATTATCTTCTCGATAATTGATAATGTAGTATCGACTAGAGATGAACATCGAAAGAAAAATATCGATATTTGTGTCACGTGATATATTAAAAGCAAATATCAATGATCGATATATATCGAAACGAAGATATCAGTATTGTATATCGAACATATCGCTAGAGTGTAAATACGTAATAAATTGTGTATAGTTTAACATATATAATGTAATGTAATTGTTTTACAGCAATATATAATTTAGAAGTTAAAAATACTACATTATCAAATATTGACAGAATAATATCGATATTGTAAATAAATATATCGATATTATATATTTTATTCCTATTCCCTAGTACCTGAATTATGCGTCTTATCGGTTAATTATTTAAAGGGTGGAAGGATAAGGTAACTTAATTAAGTGATACCGTAATATTGTTTAAAAACATTAGTAATTACGCAATTATGCACTTTGATTAATAATGCGGTAGCACAGATGGTTGCATTAAACTGTACTACACTAGATTACATAAAATTTAATAAAAATAAGTTTCTCTTGTGACAGTATAAAATCACATATTAAAATATTGAATACAAATTAATATAAAGTTGAATTTCCAGATGTACACACAGTTTTATCAAATTCTTTAGTTATTTATAATTATCGATAACACAGTACAACAATTATATATTATCCGGTCTAAAAAAACATCACACATACATCACACACAAGAAATCATTATTTTCATTTAATAACAAAGCTGTGATGCTTTTGAAATCCAATTATTAAAGAACAGATAATAGGAGCAAGATACACTGGTGGTCTATCTTGCTCTTATTGTCTGTTTCCTATATACTTAGTGTTTATTTAATTCTAATTCACGATTTCCTAATTTGATTTTTGACGGTTTTGCAGTGCGATTTAAAACATTGTCAAGATTTGTCAGACCTTTAAATAAGTATCAAATATTTGACACAATTATACTGTCGAAGCAATTTTTTTATTTATTTCATCAAAATATTTTTGAATTTCACGTCTAGCTTCTTGTTCAACGCTGTTCACGATCGTGTCCTTGAAGTGTGGAATCACGAAATTGACAATAGCTGTCTTGATCCAACTCAATCTTCCGTTTTCATCTTGAACTTTCACCTTAATGGAACTACGATAAAATTAAATAATTGGAAAGAGAATATGAGCTGTGCGGTAAAAAACAACTATATAAAGATTGTGTTTGTGTAATATTTCCTATATTAATAAAAATTATTACCCAACAGTTTTTAATTCCAGTTCGTCAAGAAGTAGACTATAGTTTTTTGTGAGGAACATAACGCTAATTTTGGCGCGCACGTCTGTCACCGTAATTACAACATCGCCTATAAAATCTAAAATGCCTACATCAAGGGTGTACTTATACTCGCCCTAAATATAAAAAAAAATTTTTTTATTCTCACAATAAAGTTTTACTGTTCATATAGCACTTTTCTGATTCCTTGGCAAAATTATAATAAGTGGAACGAAAAACCCGATCAAATTACCTCCAAATCATTGAATTTAAAACCAGCATTCACTAGTATTACTTGGTCTTCGTAACTTAAAGTAACATTGCCATGACGTTTTAGAACAGATAAATGGTTCAATATTCCTGAATATAAAACGAGATCGCCTTTTGTAAACATTTGAGCAATTTTTGAACTTTGAAAGAAGTTCATCTAAAATAAATTGTGACTACATTAATAATAACTTTCGTTAAACAATACTATGTACGTAATTTGAGAATTGCAATCAAACCAAGTGTTATCTGAAAAGTATATGTATGTTATCAGTATATTTTATCGCATAGTTGTTGCCGTAATTAGGTCATCTCTTTGTTAGACAATTATGAAACGTATTTCAACGCATTTTTTTTATCAGCGCTGTTTCATAAACAAACTCTTCCTTAAATTACTGCACAGTGAAGTTACGAAAAATTGCGGGCGCGCGTAAACTTTGACACGACAGTGTCAAATCTTCTGACGGACATGATATTGCTAGTACCGGACATAAACTTCTCGTTGGACGGAAAATTGGGAAACTTTATAGAGACATAAATAATGGTCCTAGAGCGCGAAATATCCGCGGTAAAAATCGTGTTTGAACGCGACATTGAACTTGGGCTGAAACGCGCTTCTACCGAGTGAAACCTTGGTTTCACTCTCGTTCAAGTTCAAAGCTGCGTGTGATAGCCTTCGAAGCGTCAAAAATGGAATCAGTGAAAACACTGCGCAAAGAATAAACCTCGACGTTTGACCGTAATCCACAAGGTTACCGCTCGCGAGCGAGTGTCATCCCAGGGATTCACTCTCGCTCTCGTTCAAGGCCCAATTCTTCGGTCTCGCTTTCTACGGCCCCGAGGTTGCACGTGCGTGCACTTTTGTTTTGCGGCCCGCTGACCTCAAATCTCGAGAATTGACCCTGAAATCTAGCTCTCTCCCAATTTTCGAGATGATCTCACGCGATTTTAAGGAAGACACGGAGGTTTGCCGTAATAACGACTTGTTACGTGTGTGTGAACGACCGATTTATTAACTTCATACCGAATTTTTTTACCAGACATGCGCGTGATTTAATAATTGTTTACTAGAGAATAAAGAGATTTAGTATAATATTTATTTAAACGCACACAATTTATTTAAAAATGTTCTTTTCAAGAAGAGAACAAAATTTGCACGATCATTGTTTTAAAAACAATTACATACCATCCACAATTTTGTTTCAACGCGTGGAAGAACAAGCGGATCTAATCCATGATCGACAATCAATTGTGAGATTTCAGGATTAAAATGATCCACAAGATCATTTATGTTGACGTTCAGATATTGAGATTCGATAGCATCACTGCAACGATTATTTTATTTGCGTGTTATTTTTTTTTTAACCGCAAATTAGAGCCACATTGAAATAAAATATTAATCAATAAATCTTCAAACAGAATAATAAAATATGATAGTAAAGATTAGCAGTAGAAAGAATACCGTTTCTGCATAAAAAACTGTTTATGATAATAATGTAAAACAGATTGTATCAACGATATTATATACGTATGTATATAAAAAGATTAGTGGTACTTACAGAGGTTTTAGCTCGGCTGAAGCCAGAGCAAAGAACGTCAATTCAATATAAATTAATTTCATGGCGTTTATAACACGACTACGTTTATACAGTATAATCATGTTCCTTTTATAAATGTGAGAGGAATTTCAGACTTATCAAACCCAGTTTGCACACCGTTAATCTTATTATCAATCATAAAAGACATACCTTTTCAATCATATTTTATCATTAAATTGCTTTAAAGTAGAAAACGAAACAAAGAAAGATAGAGGACATTATCAAACACATCTAAATATATATATGGAGTAGAGTTTAATATTACTTGTCATCCAAACTATCATTTATTTAGTATAGTGTCACTTATCTAGTATAGAAAAGTTTATTTTATAAATAGTTTTTAATAGAAGTAATAGTTTAATAGAAGTAGTTAAAATACACAAAAGTTAAAAATGTCACACATTATGTTTTTTGTTTGCACACTTTATTTTTATCATAATCTTGTGCCAAATATTATTTGCCTGGCCCAACATCAAATCAAATATTATTTGTCAGATAATTCGTTATCTGTGTAATTATTGTTCGTATATTACTAGTATTAGTAATGAGATAAAGTCGATTTCTGTGTCGAAGAGAAGTTCATTATCGACACTGAGATTCCACATCGTTACGTGGCGCTCTCTGTGTTGCGAATCTCGATATATGTATGTAACACATATTGAATAAATAAAACCTACATTATCAATTTTACACATAGCTGTAAAATTTTCTCTTGAAATAATGTATTTCAAAACTTCTTTAGTTTACTGACAATTGATTTTAATTGCATTTGATTTTACTGACAAGTCAGTTCTTTCTCAAAACATTGCAAATTGAAATGCCGCAACTTTACTTATCTGATTTTTACAATCTCTAGAACTCTAGAAGTAGGATGCAGTCCCATAAATTTTCTTGCTATATTTTTTCCCAAAGGAGAAGTTCATAAAAGAATTGTTAAGCTTCGACATAAATTCTGTATATTTACGCGATGTCATAAAATGAAACGCGTGTAATACCAAGAAATAAATTATCTCCCTCTTAACTATTATTGTCTTGTTTATGTTAGCTTCACATGTGCTAATATACAAGTGCCATGATACAATAACAATTTCGCAATAATTGTTGTTTACGTCAAAATGATAGTCACGAGATCCGTTAACAACATGTTCTGTTCATTCTTTTCTTTATTATCCATCTACGTATTTTTTTACTCTTTCGAATACCTGGCACAAGCGTCGCGCGACGCACCAGGAAATGGTCACGAGTGAAAAACAATCTTGTTTGTCGACCCTGGAGTAGATTCGTCCTCTAAAAACTAGTTACGTATGGACCAATCGCAGCCCGAGAAACGGTGGGTGTACGCTATGACGTCTTACTACGTCTTAATTGCGAAATCTGATGCGTATGAGCGTGCGCAAATACGAAAAGCTAACGTAACTGGAACATAATCTATAACTGTACACACACATTCGAAGATATAATCTGTTTTGAAATCAATCAACCGGAATATTATGGTAATGTGACACTTCGATTGGATGTCATTGCTTCAAGCTCTCCACATGTGACATTTCAATAACGTACAGTAGATGTATATCGCGTTACAGCGTCTAATAAGCATTTAAATGTTTACGCCACGGATCGTTTTGTTTCGAATTATGATACATTATTACAAAGCTTTTGTACACACACACACAAAATTTTAATCGACATTAATGTTTTCGGATTAAAAAAAAATCAAACGTGAATTTTGCCTACGCTATTTTGGAAAAAGAATTTTTATACGCGATGATAATCAAGGTAAGTTCGGAGAAGAAAATATTAAAACAACGCGGAGAAAAGGAAATCGTATGGCCGGCGAACAATCAAGGCCTCATTGTGTGGAGCACGAGGTCGCGCGCGAGGAAGAAGGCAGGGAGGTGCGCGTTGCTTTCTCCTTCTGCGGTTGAACAAGAGTCGCGGTCGGTTGAAGGGAAACCGCGAACGCGAGCTTTTGTTACTCCATTTTCGCCTTCGTTCTCGCGCATAAAAGCCATGGATATATGGTTGCCTATTACACACACATACATACGCATATCGCACTCCCGCGAGAGATGACCAGGTCGGTGACCTCTCTCGCAAACGATCTCTCGCGTGTGACGTAACGCAGCCATCTGCTGTAGCTTAAAGGAATATCTCGAGAAAGTCTCGATGCTGCGCTCTTGGGGAGAAAGGATATATGAGTAAAATTGTTGCTGCACAGAAATAAACACGATAAAACGTAAAAAAAATCAATTAGCGTTCCGACTGTTCAACTATACGAATGCTTCTTATCTGTCAAAAAAATCGTTAATATCGGATTATATTTTTTGCCTCTGTGTTTTGTTCAGAAATTTATTACCGACTTTTTTATCTACTTTTACGTGATAACGTTTCACGCATCGCGTGTGATTTTTATTACTTATGTAGTGTATTTTTTAGTCTGCGATATCTTATAAAAAAAATTATCTCGAAAATATATAAACAGCGTATTGTTATATGCACTTTCTGCAAATTTGATTATCGAACACAAACGTTAAACAAGTAGCTAGTAAAGTCTGTACGTGTTTTTCCTGCTATCAGATGTGACTTGTGTTGTGACTGCGAGAATTATGCATCGAAGATAATGAGAAATTACTTTGTTCGGTACTACATGATATAAATACGTTGACCTTTGACATTTTATACCCTCCCTTAGGAGCGATGTCAATGTACTGTTTCAATTATCACGATGACGCGTGCAAAATCGAAGAAAAACACAAACTAACGCAGTCTTAATTGTAATTAATACGCGTTGTTTTTCTTGATAAATTGGGCTTTTGAAAATCTCATATACATTTGTTTTTTTCACACATAATCATGTAACATGATCACGTGTTTCTCGAGATAATAAAATAACAAAAAATATTTCAAATAATATAAACATCTTCTGTTAAAGCTATCAAAAACACAAAGACAAGATACATCGATATGTCAATACGATGATAACGACATACGGAGAGAAGAGATTAAATAATTTCGCAATAATTCTAAGAAGTATTTTGACATTAATTCTTTTTACGCGCAATATCGTTTTGCGCGCTAAAATGATTCTGCATAAATCGAAAATACAAAAACACCTTAATAACACAACAAGGTTGATGGATACGCAATAAACGATTAATCACTGATTAATGGCGTGACATCAGTCATCCACGTAAGTGGATTTTGGACACCACGTGGCTTGATCGCGCGACGTAGCCGATCTAGGCCAACGATCTTGATCATTTTGCTTTCTTTCTTCTCCCACATTGAGGCTCGATAAAAGAGGCTCGACTGCTGGTCCGAGACGTGCCGACCAATCGTCGAGTTTCTTGTGACTAGTAAAACACATCGCGTGGTTTCGCCACTCACGCACTATATACAGAGTGACGCATCATGCGTAAACAACGCGACTATCTAACTCCTTTCGCACACACACACACACACACATCTATCTTGTGTACTTTTGAAGAATCATGTGTGTGAATACCGTACAATTACATTTAATTTAACTCATTTATAATGAATTTATCTCGTCGATGTGAGAAATAAGAAAAATAAAAAATTAACGGTGCATTTTACAAATCATTCAAAAATATCAGAAATTCAGAAAAAAATTATTTACCTAACGCACTGTTACATACATTTTAAGAATATATGTTCAATATCAAAGAAAAGTTGGTTCTGATGTAAATTATTATAATAACGCAATCACACAAGTCGAAAACATCATTAACGTGCATGTGTATGTGCATATTTTTTTCGGACACCCTGTACGCGGCGCAGTATATATTCTCAGCAGTTCCCGTCACGAGACGAATAAACTTTGGACCGCGCTAGCCTATAGTTTCAGTTTGTTTCAATCGCTCAAGTGAGGTGGACGTGTTTCTTGCGCACGGCTCGCCTTTCTTTACACGTACCTTCTATTACACACACACACACCTATTGTGGTGGTATTTACGTGTGATACCGATTGCCGCGCGACCTCTTCGTGACAATAAACTTGCTGTTCTTCAGTCAAGCACAGCTGTTCGAGCAGAGTTGATTGTCTTTTATTTGCCTTGACAGCAAATCCAGTGTGCTAAAATTGATTTCGCGAATTGTCACCCGCGACTGTCACACACCACGTGTTCGCTGACAATATTCACGTGTTGCTTATTGTTAGTCCAGACTTTTCTCAAGGTAAGTTTCATTCTTTTTGTCATCTTTTGTTTTATTATTTTAAAACCGCATTGTTTTGTTTGATTTAATATATTTAGGAAGATTAAATAAAAAAGTAACTTTTCTACATATAAAATAAATGTAAACTACATCACTAGATAAACGAAGTGTTTTTTTCCCATTTTTATGAAAAGTTCTTAAGAAGTTCTTTAAAATACGATTGAGAAATAACTTGTTGTAGAATACGCACATATTTTATGTAAGATAAAATGTTGCACATTTGCTTATCTATTAAAATCCACCAAAATCATATTTGCATATCTACAAAAAGTTACACAAGAGAAATCAGTCGAATGTCACTCAAATGATCAAAATAAAAAATTTTTGTTAAATTTGTTAAAAAAATTTTGTCATAACCAAAGCAACTCATCGATTCGAACTCGTTATTTCATCAGATAATACTCGATATGTTTGTTAGTTCAATGATGTTAACGGAAAATCCATGAGAAAACATGTTTACATGCAACTGCATAATCAACGATGTTGACATTCGCGATAATTATTTTGTCGGTACACCTAATAGATAATAGCGCAAATGTGGCAAAACACTTTGCAAAGATGTTGTTTGTTTATGCCAAGATGTATACTTCTGCGAAATATCTCAAGTAACAAAACAAATATTACATGTAAATGCGAATGTTAAACATCGAATTATGTAAATATTTCAAACTTTTATCGTAAGTTTTCTTGTTTATCTGAATTTTGCTCGATATTACGAACGAGTATATTCATTGCGGCGTAACAATATGCAAAATTTGTGGCACGTGAAAAAAAAAACATGAAAAAACACGACAGATCAAAGGAAAACATTATGAAAATAAGAACTTTCTTGTGAATGCTCCTATTGCATAATATCTTCCTCTTGCCTGCGTATGCGGTGTAACAGTGGCTTTGAAGAAATTTATATAGCTTCGTATTTCCTGCGCTTTGCTCTTATTTCGACGCGCGCTGTATCAGCTAAGCTATCAAGGCTGGCAAGAGAGAGAAAGAGATGCGCCAAAAACCTTATACTTGAAAAGTCTGGCTTAAAGAAAGATGTATTCGGCACAAATAAATTTCAAAGTGAAAAAATTGTACAAACATACAATAATCGAAAAGAAATAATTTATACCACACGCATAACACATCCGACAAATATTTATCGACTTTTTATTTATATATAAATATTTATAAATGCAGACATCCTCTCTCACTCTTAAAAAAGAAATTTTACGGAATCCGAAGTTTATTTAACTAGAAGTTGAAGAGAAATATTTCACATAGGACGGGTTAGAACTGATATTGCGTCTCGAAATTTTCGCGTTGTCGATTGTCCGGCTTTACCGCAGCGAAGTTTCTTTATTTTTCGCGCAAAATATCGATCAACTCCAACATTTTCGTCGCGCGATGAAAATAGTCGCAACCTTGCAATTGTGCATTCATTGCCAGGTCCATGGCCAAACGAATTCACATGGACGGATGCCAGCCGACGGATTGTCTCTTCCGCGGTTCTTATATGTTTCATTTTTGAGTCGTTAGTCATCGATGTCGGACACGCGAATTCATTTAAATATGAAAAACAACCGGTCACGAGGTCCGCTATTTTCTTACGCGGAATTGTAGATGTACGCAATCACTTATTGTTAGTTGGTCAGCAAAAACAAGTTATCGGTATAATATAGCGAGAGACCCTATTCTGAGCGTCCGACTTTATCAACCTTATAACTTTTCACTTTGTAAATTGTTAGAGAAACAAACCTTGAAATGCGCAAAGACGAAATAAATTAAGACGGAGCAGAGGCAGAAATGTGTATATCAAAGATACAAATGTAAGTCAACATGAAAAATAACTGAGTGAGTAACCTAGATTACGCTCGTAGAGCGTACCCGGAAAAAGAGCAAGAAGTGTATCGTATATCAAGAGCACAGCGTTTCAGATAGCATTAATCAAATGAAAAGTTCTGAGGAAATGATGTCACGATAGAAAACCTACGTATTCATTTGTTTGAGAAATTCAAACAATCGCGCAGTTAGATACTGACGCGAGACAATTAACGAAAGCGTATACAAGCGAATAATATTACTTTGTTAATTTTTTTACAAGCTTTTTTACATCAATAATCTTAGGCAATTGCATTGCCATCGCAATTTTCTTGCAAAGATAATCTAACCATTATTACGTGACGCCTATTATACAGCTGATGCGAGTGTGTTTGAAAATATCATTAAGAACTGACACTTCTAGTGTCACTTGATCGGATTACTTTCGCTACGGGCAGTAACTCTCACCGTGTTCGTTTTTTTTTTAATCATCGCGCACTCGCTGTAAATGCCGTTATGTAAAAAACGTGCGTTGAATAACGTTACGCACATTGTCGTCAAAAAAGCGGAAAAGTCGGTGAGTAAAACTTTGCTGAGAAAAAAAACAAAAAAAAAAAAAGAATTACACGTGTCTATCAGACAGCGACACCGCGGAAAATTAACTCGTTGGAAAACTCGTTCGGTTAGTCTTGTCTGTAATTTGCTCGCGTATGCGGTAGCGCACTGAGACTGATGATTAATTATGAAAAAAAATATCGGTGACACAATTAATCGTCGGTGTGTATTTGCAGAATGATCGCACGGGGCAACGGTCGAACGAATTAATTTATACCGCCGTCATAGATATTGCGCAATCAAGACGATATTTTGTGTAACGTACGATGAATCATGATTTACTTGTTACAGATAACACAATCGGTAGTTATTTTTGCGAAGATTATTTTCTATACAAAAGACAATGAAATATGTCTGTGATCTACTGTGTAGAAAGAATTTTCGAAGTATTCGCAAATTTGTTTCAACAAGACGAAAATCTCGAATTTAATGTCAATTGTCACGAGGTTATTTTGTGCGATGTCTCATTTTATGTTGACACAAAAGATATGGACTTTGAACAGCTCCGAACAAACAGTGGCTCTAACTGGTTTTTGAAGATAAAAAAAAGATCTTAATTCGTAAATAATAACGTCCCCAATGATAACGTTCATTATTCTCTTCCAGAGAAAAAGTTTTCATATAAACAAAACTGTTCTTCTTTATAAGACTTCATAAAAACATTTATATAGAAGTATTTATATTTTATTTTTTATGAGTATTACTTGTAAAATTATTTTCTAGATTAATTTCATGTGTTCAGTTTCTAGATTATTACACTTTTATTGCTGCTGTTGCACTTGCATTTATGATCAAGTGGCAAATTTGAAATCGCTCATTCAAACAACGTTTCAACCAACAATTTGCCGCGCATACGAGACTTCAAGGTTTTGGCTCGAAGCCTCGGAGCTTCACGAGATGTTTGGCTGCCGGCCTGACGTTTCGCGGTACTGTAATACGTAAGCTCGCGGCAAACAGACAGATAAGATTGCATAATAAAATCCGTCGGAAAACTTCGGCGGGGTCAATGCACCGGAGCATATAAATAAAATAAATAATTTGAGATTGCACTTGTGAGTGGCAACTTGGGATATTTGCTGCTATCGGACGATTGAAAAGTTCGTACATACGACTTGTATAATTGTCGATAAAAAAAAATTATTCGCTCATCCTCGTCACATTTGACCGCAGACACGCGACGGATATCTGCGTTTCGGCAGTTGTCCAAGTGTTGATGAAATCTACATTTCGTTTCATCTCGGAGAATGCTCAAAAATATTTCGTCAAACCTCGACATGCTTTCAACGCCTGATTTGCCATCGTGGAATACATTTGATTAGAAAAAGAGAAGTGTCTAAATATAAATCTCTATCGTAATTTGTTTCTTTTTGCTGGCACGAACTATTTGCAACTATAGCACGCGTGTGCGTGCGTGTGCGAGCGCATTTTTTTAAATATCATTAGTTCTCGAAATATTGAATATTTGCATGCGCACAATCGATCGACGCGTTAGCAATTTTGCTATTTTTAGATATTAATAGGATACTTCGGGAGCTTCCATTGACGTGATAGACGTTAACGAGATTTACACCTGTCATGTCAGCGCTGTGCGTTAACGAGAACACAAATAGACAAACATCATATTGAAAAATTCCGAATGTATAAATGTTAAATTTCTAGAAAATATTGTATATCTTGACAGCAGTCCAACTGTTTATTATTTATACTATTCTAGAAAATGTAATTTGCATATTGTCAACTTTATGTTAAATTAAGTGCAAACTAATGTGTTTAAATGAAGAAGTGACGAAGTCTTAAAATAAGAAAACTAAATAATGTTTTGCTTCATAAAACACTTGCCGGTGTTATCTAAGTTGAGAATCTCCAACAAACTTTTCATCAGTCAGTAAAACGAATTTCTGTCGTCACTCGAAATTCGTCGTTTGCATATTTCACAAGAGAGAGAGAGAAAGCACAAATGTCGCGCGCGCGCGCGCGATAATAGCTAAACTCTCGGACGATTTCCAATCTCTCGGACTTTTAACTGCGCAAAACTCGTCTGTAGATAATGAATATAGTTGTATAATTTACGTGCAGATAGTCTCAAACTGAGAGTGGGATTTTCGAAATACCGACAATTAAATTTTTTAAATCTCAAGATTTACTTTTGTATGTACGTCGCACGTGTGTTACTTTCGCACATTCAATACTTTTTTATTTAATATCTCGAAATCAAAAGTAAGATATATGTCTCGGAGATTAAATAAAAAAACCAAATTACTTGATTTAGATAAATGCGAGATAGATAACTTTTTGCCGAGACCTTGGAGACAAGATTGCACGAGAAGAAAGCTACACGTGCAATTTCGCAAGCGGCCTATAGAAATGATAAATAATCTGAAAACGTTACAAGCGCGAGCGCGAGCGGATACCCCGTCGCCGCGGTGCGTTTCAACGCCTGCAACCTTCTCTTTTACGCAAGTCCGGTGCAGGAAAGCGACCGACCTTTTTACGCCGTTATTCGCCAACCGGAGATAAACTAGGTTCTCTTGTCTCGGAATAATGATTATCCCGTCTTTCGCGCACGCCCGACTTCGAATTACGGTTATTGACGCTTCTATACGGCCGCTTTTTTTCCGCGTTTGCGTGTTACGCGCTCGCATTTCCCGTCTTCTTCAGACAACGCGACATTTCACTGATCAATGTTAAATACGAAAGTATCAATTTTACGAAATTTTCATTACTTTGCGATTTGTTTACGAATGACGCGTGGCCGAATGACTGCGTGGCCGGATGTCGCGATAAAATGATCAGAGAATTTCATGTTGCGACAAATATAAAAGGACGAATGTAAACGTAATGCAACGTAATATGTTCCACGTGTTTGTCAGAAAAACAAGAAAGTCACTGTCGGTATATGAGAATGTATCTGACAAATTAATTAAATAATCATTACGTGGCACAAATCAGTGAGCAGGCGTTTTCGACACACGAACGCGTCTCGTCGACAAATAATAAAATTGCTCTTTAATTTGTTACTCACTGTAACCGCAGGACATGTCAGAGAACATCCAAGAAGCGAGACACCGCTTGCGCCGAAGAGACGTTCTCGAAGTTTATTTATTACAGTTGTCCATTCGCGAAAACTCCTCCGCTGTAATAAAAAAAAAGAAGACAATCATCCATTAAAACCTTGACAATGTTAGATACACATGCAGCGTAGCTGCTGTACGCGTAACTACACATGTACATACGTTCGCTCGCGTCGGCGAACAAAGTACAACGTTCATCCTCAAGTCTTTGCGTGCACGCGAGCCGCCTACGCGCGCAGCATCACGATTCGATATTGGTTAAGATGAATAGAAAATGTTTGAAAACGTTCCAGTTTTCAGAGATGTGTCGTTTCTGGCCTGTGTAAATTATTACATGAGCGAAATGCAAGATGTTTCAACTCGCACAAGCGAGCGTAAAGTGAGAAACTACATTTCCGATTGTTTTTTTTTCTTTATAAGAGCGAAATTGGATTCAAATTGTGAACACACACGCGGAATTCGAGAAGTATTTTCAGTATTTTCCAGAACAAAGAGAGAACAGGAAACCGGAATGGAATAAAAATAGAATGATAGTAATGGGACTTTAAAGTGCTCTTTGTATGTGTGTTTTGGAAAAATATCGTTGCACGTATTACTGAGTTAGTTTGTCTCTATGTAAGAAGTGAGAGAAAACTGCGTTATTTTTTATGGAGTATGATAAGACAAAAGAACGGAAATTATTTGTGCTATCGCGTCCGCTTTGTCTCGTTTTTCAACGAATTGTTATTTTCCAACGCGTCGCTTATGTAAGAACATTAAAAAAAGAAGACGTTGTATTCTTAACATTTTCGTATTAACCGAGAAGAAACTCGTTATATGAAAACTGTGTCTTACACATCCCACCTTGATATATGTACAAAGTGTGTTTTTACGGCATGTTCTTACAACTGTTGCGCAACCTTGGCATTCGGAGTTAAAATTCTGAATTTTAACTCCGCGCGCTCGTTAAAGTTGTTCGCATTTCACCTGCGAAATGAGATCCGCGATGAGCAACGCGATAAAAGAAACATTTTAAACTTTTGTCGCAACTCTTTTAGTTAACGATACGTAATACAGTCGCTGTTGCAACTGCTGTTTGTTTTGAACGACCGTAAAATGAGCGAACTTGTCGATCCTGTTTTTTTTTTAGGACGATTTCTCTGAATCTTCTGGATTCAGTGAAATTAAACCTGCAAACATTTTAGAAAAATATACATTTTGCAAACGTGCAAACGTAAAATATGTGTTTTCTGTTTGTTTGTCGCGTCTCTACTGGCGAAAGAGTCTTGTAGACGATTTGAAATAATTTATGATTCTTACCTAACCTAATGATCGCTAATGGCGGAACTCGCCCGGTGATCTCATACTAGATTTCCGCAATGTGAGACTTTGATCGTTCATGCCTTTATTGGATGGTTGAGACGCATCGCGTTATTGATCTTTAACCGTCTCGTCGAAACTTCCATCGAACGCTTTGCGCAGTAGGTGATGACTAAGAGAAATTCGCACAGCCGCGGTAAAACGACATCGCGTCGTTCGATCCATCTAATTTGACAAAACGAACTGACGTTAATGACTCGTCCGTTTGACTAATCGAACGTGAACTTTGCCGATGTTCTTAAATAACCATAGACTACAAACAATGAAATAATCATAGTACTACCAATTGCACAAGGTTAGGTTACGCGGCAACTTCAGAACCTTTGACACAGCGAGTTTTCCCAGCCTCTTCTGATCGTTTGCGACGCTGATTTCTCATGAATTAAAAATGTAAATCGAAAGATGTTGCTGCAAATCGCGTTTACTCGAAAGCACAGGTGTGTATTTCACGTTTCTTTGTTCCAGGCGGTCGACATTGTCCGGTTTCGAAGCGCGCGCTAACGTCACCGGCTGATCACGTGATACGTCGCTCGTATCGACCGCTGCGCCAACTACAGTGTCGATTGGCTCAGCTGTGTCACGTGGCTCGTTGCGCGAGCCCAACTGTTTGGACTACCGTCTGCTGGCTGGTGGTGTCAGGCGCATTTGTCAACGCACGTCTCGACGGGAACAAAGGATTCGCGGAGACACCGGGAATTCTTGATTGTTCGTTCAAAGCGTTTGCTCCGACGCCGATTTTTGCGCCTCCGTCGTCTCACGATATCGATCATTTTGCTCTTTTCTCGACTCGTTTCGATTATCGTCGCCAAGTACTGTACTGTGAAGTGTGTTCGACAAACGTTTTTTGACAGCTCGCTGTCACTCTGACGGCGTCGTCGGCGAATTGTCAATCGAATTTTCTTGCTCGTCGGAAAGTGTCATCAGGATCGAAAGACAATAGTGCGGAAACGAAGAAGAGCTGTCAACGAGACACAAGCAATTTATTTATTCTCGATTCTAAAAATCAATTCACCGAACGCGGAGTAGTCTCGGAGAACCTTTGGCGGTTCTCTGTCTCTTTCTTCTCTCCCTCTCCCTCAGAGCAACCTTCGCACCGAAGACAATCGCAAGTATATACGTTCCTTTCGTTGCGCCGCGAATTTTGAACAACATTCTGCTGATCGAGCGTCGTCTTCTTGTCAATCGTGTTCCGCGGCCTGTGGTGCACGGATACTTGGGACATGTACAGTATGAACTATATCGCTAAGATCATCAGCAATTTCCGTCTTTTCTACAACGAGATAAACGCCGCGACTCTCACTGGCGCGATCGACGTTATCGTCGTTGAACAGCCGGACGGTTCCTTTACTTGCTCGCCCTTTCATGTCCGCTTCGGCAAACTCGGCGTACTCCGCTCCAGAGCAAAAGTGGTGAGTCTTTCTTCAAACATTTGCTTTATTTTTCTCTTTAATTGCTAAATCTGGACTGACAGTCCCCAAAGATATTCTAGATTAGCATAAAAGTTTTCAACATTTTTTCATACATATTCCTTATTTATATTTGTCTTTGTTATATATTGAATAAAACACCTACAATGTGTATAAACATTTTGTGGATATTAAAGCAAATAAATAAATTTAGGTGGACATTGAAATAAATGGAGAACCTAGGGAGATTCATATGAAACTTGGAGATTCAGGAGAGGCCTTTTTTGTTGAAGAAGTCAGCTCAGATGGATCCCCAACGGACACAGAAATTCCGCCACATTTGGCTTGCTCACCTATACCCGATGACAATTGCTTTCCACCAGCAAAATTCCATCTTCTGTCAGATCTACCTCCGGAGCAGAGAGAAAAGATTCTTATAGATTCGGTTCTTTCTATAGAACGTGAGAAATGGGAGCAGATGTCCGCCTTGCCACCGAATCAACGGGAGAAGTTTCTCATAGAGCAGTTCTCCGATCTTCCTGCGGAACATCGCGAGAAATGGCTCCAGATTGCTTCGCTAACCGTGGAGGAGCGTGATCAAATGTTCAAGGAATGTTTTGGCACTATATCCCCAGAACAGAAGCAGCAGATGATCAGGGAACAATATTCAGCTTTAAAGACAGAAGACAAGGAAAGTTTATTCAAGGAATATTTTCCGGAACTTTCGGTAGAGCAGAGACAAAGTTTTGAAAGAGCTTTGCTAAGCGACTGGGAGAAGAAAGAGGAGAAATGGGAAGAGAAGCATAATTCTAAGGATGAAAATGAAGAAATATTTGACATGGATGGCATCAATGACGAACAACCAAAACCACTGTCTTGTCCGAAATCTTTTGTAGCTGTTACTTCGTCTGACAGAATTCGTAAGATTAGTGTAGTGAAGAATGATTTTAGACCGATTACTGATGATCCCCAAAGCAGTAGTAGTAAGGAAAAATCTAGCGACGAATCAAACACATCTTTAAGTAAGAAAAATTCGAAGGAAGAAAACGTTGAAGAAATAAAGAGTAACAATTCGGCTAAGAGAAAACGCAAGAGGAAGAGTGTTATGAAGAAAAAAGGCTCACAGAGAAAAACCAGCAACGGCAGTAGCAGCCAAACAGAAGCAAGCGAGACCGATGCAGTTTTCACTGAAGAATCAATTAGTGAAACAGTAAGCACACAATGTTACTGTAATTAACATTTATTATTCCCTGTTGCTTTATGTCATGACTTGCTTATATTTATTTTGAAGGTTCCCACTCCAATTGCAGAAGTTGAGAAAAAGATTACTATTATAGAACCCATGACATTATCTCAGGACATTGAAAATCGTCCCGAAACTGATTTTCATTTCTTTAGTGATTCAGAAATTACCAAGTAAGTTGTTTTTTCTATAGAATACAACTTTTGTGGAATATATCTTACTTATTAAATTGTTATGATCTGTACTTGAAAGGAACAAAGACTCCAGACCAAGTTCGCCTGTTCAGTCAGACACGGAATTTGAAGTGCGCAAGATTATACAGGAAGGTGCCGAAATAGGAGACGACAAGGGTCATCAAAGTTGGAGATGGGGTGAATTGCCCAGTCTGCCTGTAGAACCGACGCATACTTTGCATAGGAATTCTTTGAGTTCTTCGGCAACAACTAACCAACCGAATAGTATGAATACAATTATATTATTTCTGTTTAGTCATGTTAAAAGAAAACAATTTCTCTGTTCTCTATTAACAGTATATTAAGGAAACTTACCGATAGTTTATTTTTTTTTTTTTTTTTTTTTCACAGACTAATAAGTGTCATATTGATTCTCTCTGATATCAGAGAGAGTCAATATATAAATATATATACACACACAATAACATTTAACAAGATTCAATGTTGTAAAACTTTTCATGAAAAAAAAAAATCTAACTTAGACGCTTGATCGCTAACTGTTCGCAAATCGCTTTTTTAATGACAGAAGACGCGCAACGGTCTATGCTCAGTGGCATGTTCTCTTTTATGAAGAAGACTTCTCGCGTAAGACACAATCCGGAATCCGAAGGAATTTATCTTAGCGATCTTAATGCCGACGAATTGGATCCCGAAGTTGCAGCTTTATACTTTCCCTCTTCGCATCGAGGTTCGACAGTAGTTAAAGGTATATAGTGAATTCGCTTTCGCTTTTGCATGTTGAATGGTTACAATCGAAACTAACATATCATATTAGCCATATTTTTTCCATCTTTTGTATCATATTTACAAAATTAAATTAAAATATTGTTTATACAATAAAATATTTATTAACGCACAAGTGTGTGTGTGTGTGTGTGTTTTATATAAAAAAATCACAAAAATCTTTTGCGTTTTGAATCTTGTTAATAATAAAATAAATAACAAAACTGTAGATTTGTAAATAAGATTTCTATTTGACTTAATTATATTTGTGGCTTTGTGTTTAATGTTGTGCCGTATATCTTGTATTTTTTATATCTTATAAAAAGATATATATCCGTTCTTTTCGCAGATAAGAAAACAACAGACGAAGAAGATACTGAATCAGGTAACGGGCCGAGCTTACCTCAGAGCCCCAACAGCGTTGAGGGGGCTATCGGTGGACCAAAGTCGTTGGATAGCGATTTCGAAGAACCAAAGCATTCTATTTTCGATAATAACGTAGAAATAAGCATGTCCTTGTGCGGTGGTCTGGACAGCGAAAACGGACCTTCTAAGGAAGCTTTCAACGAAAATTTGTTGCACTTTGAGGACGTTTGTACCGATCCAAAATTGTATGAGAATCCGAACCTAGTTGTCAAAATCAATGGAAAATACTATAATTGGGCTACAGCTTGTCCGATAGTATTAACTTACGTTGTTTTTCAAAGACATTTGCCGCAAAGCGCAATCGAAAATCTATACATGCCGTTGCATGGAGACAAAAAGCAACAAACTACTAGCGGAAAGCCTGAAAATCGTGGCGGGTATAGTTCCTGGTTTTCGTGGAGACGTTCCACGCAACCTCCTAAGAAACCAGAAAGTATCGATCAAAGTAAGATTTGTTCAATTTTTGATTTTACACATTATATCGAAACAATATGAATGGCTGACTATTGATTTTATCACAGCCGATGGAATTGCTACGCAAACATCCGAGCAGCCTGTGGAAACTAAGACTGTTATTAATGAAGAAATATCTTCTGTTGATAGGTAAATCTTTTAAATGTGTTTTTATATATTTCATCTTTTTCAATTATTTAAAGTATATTATATCTTTACAGAGAGGTAAAGACTGAAGTAAACACAGATTTACCAAATTCGACTGAAGCGATAGAAACTTGTACGAGATTAATAACTGCGCCTGATGAAACCGCGTTTTCGAAAAATGAAAAAGCACGAGAAGGAGAAGGTGAGGGATACAGCGGCGGCGAGGATTCCGATAGTAACCATAACGAACCAGCGGGTATAAAGATACCTATTGAAAGAAGACCGTATTATGAATCCACAGAGAAATATCGCAAGACTTTACGATTGACGTCTGAACAGATAGTAAGTAGTTTTTATACATTTTGCATGAGGATATTCTGTTCAAGAGGGAACAAAACCAAATGAGTTTTAAATTGTTTTATAGGCGAGCCTTGATTTGAAGGACGGTCCTAATGAAGTAGTCTTTAGCGTAACAACTGCTTACCAAGGTACAAAACGCTGCAAGTGCCACATCTACAAATGGAAGTGGGACGACAAGATCGTCATCTCTGACATCGACGGCACTATTACAAAATCAGATGTTCTGGGTCACATCTTGCCGATAGTGGGCAAAGACTGGGCACAATCAGGGGTTGCTCAATTATTCACAAAAATAAAAAACAACGGTTATAAACTGCTGTATCTATCGGCAAGAGCGATCGGCCAAGCTGGAGGTACCAGAGAATATTTAAGAAACTTGAGACAAGGCGACTTGTCATTGCCGGAAGGACCGTTGCTTTTGAATCCTACGAGTTTGATCTTGGCGCTCCATCGCGAAGTGATAGAAAAAAAGCCAGAAGAGTTCAAAATATCTTGTCTGAAAGATATTCAGGCGTTGTTCCCTGAGGGATCTGAACCGTTTTATGCTGGATACGGAAATCGAATAAATGTATGAATAATTATTCGTATTTTGTTGAGTAATGAAATTAAAATATAAAATAAATAAGTAATCTAACATGATTCGTTTACATACAGGATGTATGGGCATATCGAGCAGTAGGTATTCCCATAATGCGGATCTTTACCATAAATTATCGAGGAGAATTGAAACACGAATTAACGCAAACATTCCAATCTTCGTAAGTATTGCATCACTACTGTTTTAAAAACAAAAGTTCAAATAAACTTGTTTTGGTCTGTTCGTGTGAGCATATAACAGCAAAATGAAGAATAAAGACAAGTATCTAAATCTTGTCGCTCAGATAGCAATATATACAACGCAATGATAACTTAATTGCTATCTTGTTTTTCTCTTCACTGTCTTTTAACACTCTCTGCTTTGTAACATTAGTTTGTTAATGTTTCTTCACACACAGTATTGTATATCTTTAGACATGCGTAGTATTTTTAGTAATTAGTCTTAAAAACTAACTTTGGCGAAATCTTCTATTATTGCAAATGAAACTTTATAGAACACTTCGAGTGTTGCTTGTGTTCTTTACGTAACAGTAAATCTTATTTGCATGATTGCTGAAACTTCTCTTTTACTAACTAACTTTTCCATCCGAAGCTTATACTAATTATTATAATTCAGATTTATTTTTGTAACAGTTTATAAAAGTGTTTATAACAAATTTATTAACAATCTGAACCTCCACAGTTTCTAATTAAGGTTTAAGCATTAGAGAATGAAGTTATTGGTTGAAAAAACTATGCAAGTTTCTTCCAAACGATATTGATAGGTCGGATATTTCTGTGATTACAGTTATTCGCGTCAGTGCAATATCGTCAATGACTTGTTCCCGCCACTACGTCAAACGTCCACTACCGGCACAACCGTAGCTTTAATCGGATAAGAAATAGTTAAACGAAATGCAATAATAATAATTAGATTATTATTTAGTATACCAATCGGTACAACACATTGTTGCTTTATACATGAAACATTGCCATGTATAATGCAATTTTGCTCTTTGTCTCGATAACTGACAGTACAAAACTAAAACGTCTAGTTTTATTTATTATTAAAGAAAAACGCAAACAATATGATAAAAAATTTTCGCAAGAAAATTATTTACAATATCTAACCGGATATCAACAAACGTTTGCGCGATTAAAAACAAGTAATTTAGTGCTAATATATTATAGTTTTTTGGGATATATATATATATATTTGGTTGTGCGACAACTTCTGTCTTCTTTATGATTTATAGGGTAAGCACTTGTTTTGTATACAAAAGCACTTGGTTTGCTTTTCATCCGCTTGGTACGCTTTGATTTTAACATCATGTCATTGGGAACATACACCTTGTTACCTGTTTCAGGCAGCAGTGAAAAAGGGGACGATATGAATGTAATTCATACCATTTTCAGAAACATTGTTATTTGCACAAGCAAAGAGAATTTATATTGCTTGTATCAAAGTTGATTTATTTGCTTTTTATATCATTCATAATTTTTCAACCAAACTTTACAATCGCTCTTGCGCAAACTGTGATTCATTTTTTCTTTCTTCTTTTTTCTCTCTTTCTCGCGTTCTCATTTCAACTCTATATATAATATAATATTAATATTAATAATATAATATTAATATTATATATACATATATATATATATATAACTTTGTTTGTTCATCTTTTAAATATAACGTTTAAAAATTTTAAGTATTATTCCTTCTAATATTTTTATCTCACGTTTTACTTAATCTGTGATTTACTATATTCTTTGTTTTACAATTTGCAATCGTGTTTTATTAATATGATCTTAGACGCACTGCTTTTTGCGATTTTTAACTTTTAATTCTGATTTTCAAGGTCTATATACATGTAACAATATAATAATTTTATGTGACATTTTATCAGAAAATCCGAACCACAAAAATTTCATTACATTTTTTATTAATTTAATCATGCATTCGATTTGTTTCATATTGAACACAAGCAATGGACGCAAGTTAGACATTTATGTTTTAATCATATTGACAGCACGAGGACAAAAATTTTTACATATTTATATATCTAATATTTGCTCTGCATTCCTTTTGTTTGTTCTTTCATTGCAGATATTCGAATATGAGCTTCATCGTTGACCAAGTATTTCCAGCGTGGCGTGAAGACGCAGCCGATGAGTTCAGCACTTTTGCGTATTGGCGGGATCCGATACCAGAAGTATCAAAACTCGAAGAGTTATATGCTCAAACTACCTAAATCTTACCATCTATCATAGTCATTCGCCCGTATATTACGAACAATAATATTTATATATCTTATTTAGCTAACTTTTATACTCAGTGCGCGCGCGCGTTGACTGCAGTGACTTTGACCGGTGTGATCATCCAAATCTATATATAATTAAATCTCAAAAATATGCGAGAGATTTTTTCGAAAGTTAGTCTTGTTGCTCAGGTATTAGACAGTTATTATAGAGATTTATATATAAGCAATGTCGATTACTTTTTCTTACATGTAATTTGCTAACTTAAACGAAGTAATACATATAATGTACCTTGGTTTTTAAGTTATTATTGCACACACGTATAATAGAGACACATATACTATTTATATATAAAACATATATATATAACTTGTTATGTGTCTTATATATAAATTATATGTAAAACTTAGATATACTGATAAAAAATGATAACTTATAAAACTATAAGTTTTTATAGTTTCTATATCATTTATATGTGTGTTTGAACGAGTTAATAAGTGATTGCAAAGAGTAAACTATTACGTCGAGTAAGCGCCCAACACATTCCAACTTCGTTAGGTAAAATTCATACCATCTTTACATTAAATAGTGTCAAACACATGTCTGTCGGATTTATTCACACCAGTCAATGTACATAGCGTGACTAATGTAACTAGATACAATATAAGCATATGCTTCACACGTAATTAAAGCGAGTCTTGTACTTGATAAACGTAAGCAAAGCTCTCTCAAGTGACAGCTCTATTGTCGAATCGTTGTAAAACACATGTTTTGGAAAATTAACATAGCCGAAAGAAATGTCTCACATAGCGCGAAATTGTGTCCAATATATTCATGACACAACATGTACACGTCGTATTAGAAAGCCTCGCTTGTTATTGCACACATGTAAGTTTTATACAAGCACCTAATTGTCTCTCTACATATGTGTCGGTAATTTTCTACACTGAACTTGAAACTTCGCTTAACAAGTGGTAATAGATTATCGTCGTGTAGGATACAAGATAAGAAAGTGGATATAGTTAAATACAAATCGCTTACGTTCCCTTATTTTTAGACAGTTATAATTTCAGAGAGCTATAATTTATTTTTGTATGAGATCTCTTTTAAGTTAGCGTGCTGTGAAATTGCCATATCCCGAAAATGATCATTTAATGTTGATCATTTAAATTGTATACTAAATAAGAATTATTTGAGATGATGCGTACGGATAGGAGTTTTGTTTTCAGCCAGCGCACATTGATCAATCATTGAATGTAAAATAGAGCTACGTATTCCATGATCGTGATGTAGGAGTTTTTTTTTTTTTTTTTCATTCTCTTATTGTCCTATGATCACTTATGTGTATGTAATGCATTCTACCAGATTTCTGTCTTTCATATGTTATCTAAAGTACATTGTTTGAAATGACGCGTAAATTATTCTTACATTTTAGAAGTAATTTACTGTGAAAAAGTGAACTCGACAAGTTTCACGGCTCGTGCTTATCAAGTCATGCAGTTGAAGCAATAAAGGTACAACTACATCTGACCAAAGAGAATAGATATTCAAAAGCTTATATGTGTTATCTGTATTAATAACATATTTATTATGCAACAGACAGGACAAAAGAAGATTACCAAAAGCGATATGTGTATCCTTAAAAGCATCCTTATTTAAAGCATATGTGATACAGAGTGACAAACAAATTTACTTTAGAAAAAATCTTCTACAGATTCTATATTGTTGATTTAGAATAATTTTTAATTAACATTAATTATATTATTATTTTATAATGTTGTATATATGTACAAGATACACGACGTCACACTGTATATTTGTAATTATTTAATATTTAATTTGTAGTATTACTTTATTCGTTTTTTGTTACAACTATTCTTAGTACAAATAAATTTATAGGCAATGTCTGTTTACAATGTCTTTTTGTTTATATAATTTATGTATTTCTCTTTATCATGATGAACAACTATTGCTTACTAATGAAGATATTTTAGTTTTGCTGAAAACCTTGAAAAATTTCAAAGTGATTATATGAAAATATAATAAAAAGGAAATTGATATACTAATTATATCTTTCTAACTGCTAAACATATATATGTGTGTGTGTGATCTTTCTACTATATAAATAAATACACATAATAGAAGTTTTCATAAGTAAGAAAACATCTTGGAACACATATATTAGATATATGTAATAAAATTTACATTGTTTAATATATAATTTTTATTATATATATGGCAGAGGACGACACATTTCATATCAGTAACAGCAAGAGAGTGTGATAAGACTCTTGTTGACATCATCAATTTATCTTTTTCTTGAATTCAGTTAATTTAATCTTATTTTGACATTTATAAATATATCAAACGCCAGCTTCTATGTGGAATAAATGTATCTCCTGTAGTCTTTCAAATCATTAACAATAAAGATCAACAATTAGACCTTTATCGCATGAACGTGACTAATCTTAAGTTGGTTTTTATATAATTAATCTTTCATAGACGTTGCACTCGGCCACCGAGTTTTAATCTGAAAAATACTATATACTACAGTAGACATATATGCATATATATGTAAACGAATATTATTTTATAAGGAAATAGAATGTTTTCAGAATTTTTCTCAAAGTTAGTAAAGTCTAAACTGGTTTTTTATATGTATACCTCATATTTTAATTTTTGCATATATTTTCTTCTAGTACCTTCATTATCTGAGTGTTCTAAAGATTCGATGGAAGACGTACTTTGCTTTGTATCAGAACTAAAATCGACTACTATTTTAGGTACATTATTATTACGAACACCATCTTGATCTTTAGATATATTTCCAGACCAACAATACATGGCCTAGAACATATTTTTTAACATGAAATAGAAATTAACATAAACACAAATAATTTACTACTAAACTTTAATAAAATTATTTTAGAAAAAACTTAAAAGTGTTATGTTACTCACCAATAATATACAAGTCATCCAAAATATAGTTATGAGTATTGTTTGCATATTTTAATTTTAATTATAATAAACGTTTTAATTTAAGAAGATATATTTGTAACACAAAACCTTTTTGACATGTTCGCCAAATTGGAAATTATTCGCAGTTCTTTTGTTTTTTTTTTTTTTTAGATACAAATGTGATAATTTTTTCAAACATTCTTCATAGAAACTTTTATGATTAAAGTTTCACATCCACAGTTTTAATGAAATTTATACAAAAGTGACTTGGTAAATGTATTGAGATATGACTTAAATAAGGGTTTGGTATATATACAACAATCAAGAGTACATTCATGTAAAAAATCATATATTTCTTAAAACTAATGTACATTTCACGTATCATTTTCTACATTCATTTCTTCTTCATCATTTTGTTTTGTGTCATCAGATTCCGCAAGTTTTTTAAATCCATGTTTTTTTGTA
Organism: Pseudomyrmex pallidus; assembly: GCA_014825455.1. Lineage (NCBI taxonomy): Eukaryota > Metazoa > Arthropoda > Insecta > Hymenoptera > Formicidae > Pseudomyrmex > Pseudomyrmex pallidus. Next base: position 18,428 of record QVNV01005517.1, on the reverse strand, counting down.
TATACTCCCAAAACTAACATCTTAAACACTCCTAGTTGTATGTCTAATAGTTTCTGTAAAATATATGCCAGTTAGTATGTTAAAAAATTTTCATTGCATTATATTTAAAAAACATGGAATATATACCAAAATTTGTGCCTGTTCTGGAGTAAGTACATCACCCTTTCGACAAACTGTAAATGGTTTTATTAAAGTAATAACACCCTTTTCCAATGATGTAGGCATACCCAATTTTCTCAACTGTGGTTCCATAGTATGTTGAAATTGATGCAAAGATCCTTCTAATTCTACTGTTTCAGTTGATACAAATCCAGCACGTGCATATTCTACATCTTCATATTCTTCTGCCCATTTTATCACCTGTATATAAGTATGCATTAATACATATATAGAACATACATGTATACGTTATTGCAAGATGTACAGTTAAATTAATATAAATGTTTTTACCTGTGATTTTGTTCTGTTAGTAAATAACAAACCACATTGACCTTTTGATGTATATTTTCTCAATGCATTAGCTAATTTATGTATGCCATCCGCAACTTCAGTTTCTTTTGAACATCCTAAGCCCAATGCGATTATTCTGAGTTTACCAAAGACAAGTTTACTGTCTTTCCATTCGGAGCGCAACTGAAGAAGCTTAGTATTGCGTGTATTTTGCACAGATATAAGAAATACACGATTGTATTCGTCTACGCATTTTTTAACATCTTCTATAATTTGTTGTTTTAAAGCCAAACCTTTTCTATTTGTTCGAGTGAGAGATACTAGATAAAAACACACACATATATTAGATGCATATTGCTTTTGTCTATGTATATCATTAAAAATGTTGCTAATAACAGAAAACAGAATAAAATAAAGATATAGAGTAAAATATTTATAGTAACAAAACATTTCTCTTTATTTAATTATTGAACAAAATATTTTAAAATGATGATTTTAGTGGTTAGACTACACTATATATTATTTTGTAAAATTATTTTAAAAATTATATAAGATTAATTACTCTTCTTATCTCTCTTTGATTTCGGCATTTTGTTGAAGCTAGATTTTTTCACAAAGTAAAAGTATAATAGATTGTTTTATATATTGGTAGACACAAGAATCAACACTTGAGAAAACCACATGCTTTTTACTAAAGCACGTTACGCGTGCGAAGGTGCAGCACTGAACACATAAGAAAGAACAGGAAAAGTGACGATGTTGCTGCACGCTTTGCACTGTTTCTCTGACGCACTTCCGTCACTAAACACGGATAGTTTAAAATAAATGCTTGAGAGAGGGCACCACACGAGGTGAACTAAACTAGAAATACGTAAAAGTAATCAAAATTTTTATAAATCTTACAGATACAGTTTAAAGTTTATTTTTAAAAGTTTATTTTTTCAAAACATGATTGTCAAGCGTCACTTGAGATATATTCTTTCTAGAACCACCGATTTTATAATATAAAATCTTTATTACACATGTGTAAAATCTTTATTGTATGTTGTATAGATTTATTGAAAAATATAATAAATTAATTAATGTTCTCTTATTTATATATTAAATATGTTGTTTTAGTTGCGGAATTAATATGCTCTGCGCAAAATCATCCGAGTAATTAAGCGATTTAAATTAGCGCGGAACAGCGCGCCGGAAGCGGGCGTGCGAGCGCCCGGCAAGATGGTGGTTTCCGCTAGTCGCGCCAGTGCATTCAGTGAGAGCGTAGTGAACGGTAGCCGTTGAACACATCGAAAGCTCAATTTCTTTAGGCCGTTTACAGCGCTTTAGGTGAGTCCTTCTTGTTCCTTAACCGCGTTTTCTGTCTGTCTGTTGTCGCGACGATGCCGCGTGCCATAACTTCGGCGAATTAGATGACGTGCGCCGTAAACGCAGTCCGTGTGAACCCCGTAGCCATGCAGTACGACGACATCGGCGGGGTTACCCTAGTCGGAATTTCGCCGGCGATAATTGTGTCGCGAATATTTCTGCCTCTAGCTACAACTTCGTCTGATAAAATTGTGTTGATTTCTGAGGCGTGTAACACGACAATTGTGATTGGATAAAATACAGACGAGAAATGCGTGCGAACTGTTCATTTCTAGGCTGCATCGCGCGATCAACGATCTGAAGGCAGCTGCTTGCCGCACCGATGACGCACGAGACGCTCGTAAGGGCGAGAGAGAGAAAAAGAGTGAGAGAGAGAGAGAGAGAGAAAGAGAGGAAGGAGAGAGAGAGTGAGAGATAGAAAGAGAGAGAGAGGAGTTGCCCGTCGGCGACCGCCATGTTGCTTCGCAGCCGGCGACAAAATTCCTCGCACGTTGTTGAGCTTTATCTTGAGAAAAGGATATCTCACAAAGATATACATATATGTACATACACATATATATAGTATAATTTTGATGGTTATCAATTGGACGTCATGTCCGGCGCAGTTAAAAGATGACAGTGCGAGAAGAAAAATTTACGCGACTCGCTCATCTGACCATTCACACATCGATTTTCTCTCTCTCTTTCTTCCGCTCTTTTCCCCCTCCTCTCCTCTTCTTCCTTTCTTCCTTCTCTCACTCTATCTTTCTCGGTTCTTTTAATCCTTATTTACAGAACGCTCGTCGTAAGAGTTATTATTTGCTCTGTCTTACGTACGTTTAAAGATGTTTTCAGTAATTTTTTTCGGAGCACGAGGTCTTAATTGCGTGTCAAAAGTATTAGTAACTAATTTTAAACGTTAAATAAAAACGCGCTTTGTAAAAACAATTTATATGAAATATAAGAATATTTCATAGTAGCGGTTTGTTATACCGTTTATTCGCAGTAATTGTACGATTTGTGTGTCGGGAATAATTTTGCATAATAATATACAATTGACTATCTTTTGCCTCGTGCGCAGTTTTTGCATGTGTATGAGCGTGCAAAAGCCGGAATATTTTGTGAAAATAGACAATCCTTGTTATATACGTGTGCGCAAAGTAAGAGAGAATTGCATCTTTAAAATAAAACTCATCTTTTTAAAGTAACGGGAAACGAACGCGGTGAACATTTTTATATTGGTAATTTAACAAGATAATATCGTTATCTATCACTTTGCTAATTTGCGATGTGTGTATCGCACATTTTTTTTCTTACACCAAGATAATGAGACTTTAATAACGAACAAGCACGCGCGCGCGCGAAATTGTTTCTCGATAATATCAAATTCCCCTGATACACAGTTCATCGCTGATTGGATAAATGATGATTTTTTTTTTTTTGGTAAATCTTGCAGAGCTAATTCACGGTAATTTAGCTGTGTAATGAACGATATTATCAGTTTATCTGTCTCAGCAAAGTTCTCGCCCACCTTGTCTCGAGGTCATCGAACAGCCGCGACGACGTTCCTTTTCGCCAAGGCTGGCACTCTCCTTTCCTCCTTATCCCTTTGCCGTTGTATCGGCGGGGATATAATACTACGTATTTGCGTAACAAGCAAAGGCCTCTTCTACGTTCTCGGGAGGCCATCGCGTTCGTCACTTTCGCGGACACTCGCTCGCGATCGCTCGCGACTATCGCCATTCATCCGTTGACGGTTTTACTGACCGCTTGTAACCTTTTCACGCACGCAAGGAGATAAAATACACTGGTTGTATATACAAAATGTCGAAAAACAACATAAAGTATTTCAAATCGATCTGAAAACGGAGCTGCGGAAACGAGCAGAGCTCATATTCGGAGCGCGGATATTTGTATATATGATATTTTTCTTCTATCAGTTTCAAGAATATATATCCACGTTGTGCTGCTATTATTAAAAAATTCTATGATACTGAACGTTTTTGAAGTTAATAGAAAAAAAAGAGAAATTAACGAAAATAAAAGAAATTGTTCTTCCAAACATGAAATCTTATCAAAAATTTTACAAATTTATTTGCAGAAATTTACATGTGTGCGTATAAACTACATTAACTACAAAAATGTCAAATTTATATACATTACAATCTCTACATTATAATCTACATCGAAAATCAATACTGAATTTGAACACATATACTGATGCTGTGTCGTTTAATGTGATTCCCTGTTGCGAGATACATATGTACGTATGTATACATGCATCTACCTACATACATGAACCACGAGTTGCATTAATTATGATATCCATCACACTGCGTTCTCTGTAATCGGGATTATTAATTTAATCACAACGCTTTAGCGCAGTAATGACTAGTTTGATATATTATTTACCAGTAATAACGAACATCACAAAAAGTGTTTTGTATTTTCAGTTAGTAAACAACTCATTGAGTTTGTTACAATACACACATACACTCACGTAGAATAAAAGGAGCTTAGTAATTTTTTTTTTTTTTTGTGTTTTTTTTTTTATTTACGATCCGAAATCTATTTGGACATATTTTAACCATTTTCTCACCCGTCTCTTCGAACTATTTACTGAATTTTACATCCGTGTTTTTACGCGCTCGCGTTAATCAAGCTTTGATTCCGAAATAAAACGCGCGCTGAAATCCGTTACATGTTTCCGTAACGTGCCGCTTGTCGATCCGTCTTGTCGGTTTATTTGAACGCTCGTCAATTTCGCGGATGATATCGAATCACAATCGATTAAACGCGTTTTAGTAATTTTTCCTCGCCCGTAAAATTGAGTCTACACGTTCTTTCGAGCGACTCCGCGCGAACTTCAATTACAGCAGATATTTCGCGCTTCTAATTTTGTCGAAAGCAGCAACAAAACGTCTGGCGTTCGATCAATTTGCATCGATGCTTTTAGCGGTATGAACGCAATCACGGCGATTCTCTTTCGAGCGCATAATTTCCTTTACCAGACATTGTGTGTGTGTGTGTGCGCGCGCGCTGTTATTTTGATCGTTATATTTACAAAATTCCTTTGTAGGAAGTGTTCTTTCTGAATCGCGCTTGAAAACTCGTCGTTAAAACGCACGTTTTAATAATAAGCGGCGTTGCGTTTGACGTTTAATAATCGACATAAAAATTTATTCTCGATTCGAATAACGATAGACGTTTCTTTGTTTTATTGTTTACAAAAGCACGCAATCAAACATTTTGACGCCCACGTAAAGTGTGTTCGAGGAGTTTGCTATTATCGCGAGATTTACTGAAATGTTAATTGCGCGCGCGAACACGGGAGAGAATAGTCGCAATCAGATTTTTCTCTTTCCCCGTTCGCAGAAACATTCGAGAGATGGTTGACGGCGGCGCGCTAATGGATCTGAAAATCGCGTTTCTGCGCGGTCGTTCGTAATGATTATTCCATCTGCGGGTGGAATTTGACTTGACGCGAGCTCATTTCCTGCTTGGAAAGCGACGTTCGTGATCGGAATCGCGTCGGGCCCCATTCAAGAAAGTCGCATTCATTTGGGCGCGCGTGTCCCGCGAACGGAATACAATTCTGGCCCATCTATATACATAGCCTAAATACGATTCTCGGTGATGAAACAAGTTCTGGTACAGAAACAAGATAAACACACGATAAACACACACACGCGCGGTAAAACGTTTAAATCATTTCCTGTGCGGAACAAACTGCGAAACAATCGAAATTTAATTTTCTCAATTTGCCTAGCTGGTGTGTTCGCGATTTTAAGAACAATATCTCAATTGAAGTCCGAAATAAAGCGTGTGTTCTGACAAGATTCTCGATATACATATATATCGTCGTCTCATTCAATATCTCGTTATCGCGAATATTGCACAAACAGCAGTCGTACTCGAATAGATATGTTGAAGATCGAGAAGCGAGATTCAATCGGACCGTGGAATTCGCCGATTGAAAAACTCGGGTGTCGCTCGCAGCTATTGCCGATGCAACTCGGCAATTGCGTTTGCACGAACGCGTTTGTCGAGTCGCTCTTCTCGCGGGAGTGGCGTTAATTATCGCACATCAATTAGTACCGCATTTCGAGCGAGCTCTCTGTCATTAACGCGTGTCTCTTCCCGCAGCGGGAGACGGAAACATTGAAACTGTTTCGAATCCCGAAACGCAGGCTTGCTCTGCCTCGAGTTCACGTTGCTTTTAGCCTACGGGAAAGCTCACTCGAATTAACGCGTATTGCGCGACGACGACGAACACTCAAGATTCCGACGTGCACTTTGGAACAATTTTAACTACGTGTGTGTGTAACGTCTCTCAAATTTTATATTGCGTGTATTCACACACCGAGCTATATCGCATTATACTGATATCAAAAAGTTTAACATTCGTTACTTTTTTCTTTTTTTTTTATCGCAAAAGAATTTCCGAATGTCAAAACGTAATAGTAATGTCAAGTAATAAAAATAATTCTTCATGAACGAACGATTAACGTTACAAAAGCTGTCTTTGACGCACCTTAATTACCTTTCACATCCACATTGAACGCGAAAAGCCGCGGTGCTTTTCATCATGTGAACGAGAGAGAGAGAGAGAGTTTCAAAATTAATCCCCGGATAAATGATTCACGTGATTCAAGTTCCATTTTGAACTGTGTGTAGTTGAAAATAAATAAATCGCAATATTACGTAAAAGAAATTGCCTAGATATCGGTCGGCAACATCAAAGCGTCTTTGATGAGAGGGACCGCATTTAATACGTAAGAGAGGTTTAAAAATCGCTATTAAACGCGCTATTAAACGTTCCGTAACGTGAAAAGGATTTTCGCGGAACGTATATGTGCGCGATTTAATTACTCACGTGGATTTAACATTTAACGGCTGCGAAAATACATTTCACGTGAATTTTAAATTAGTGAAAAAACTTATACGATCGATGATTATAATCCTATTAATTAATACTTGTATTTCACTTATACGCGTATTGATCAAAAAATGATCGTTGGATTAATCTCAGATTTGCGAGAATGTGTGATAACATGTTGCGTAACGGCGCATAGGTAACGATTTAAAGGAGAAACATCAATCGGCACGTAAACCGGTTGCGTAATACGTCTCTTCTGCAGAAGGGCAATCTATTAAATTGACGTTTTCGTTGCGGGCCATCGAGCTATCGATTCCCGCTCGATATTACCGGATTAAACGGGAGGATGGATTCCAAATAGGACAATAACTATCTCTCTGGGATCGCTTCGTGCTCGCTCGGGAAGGGGAGTTTGTTATTGCGGAAATGCATAAAGTCAAGTGCACGAAGAAGAGATACTTCGAACAAAAAATTAAAAAAAAAAAAAAAAGAATAAAGACTTTGTTCACTTTAGGAATTTATTTGAATTTTTTTTTTTTTTCATAAAACACTTTATCTCTCAGTAATTAAAATATCACTAATTCTCATTATTAGAATTAAAATTTATCTGGCAGATATATGCCTTTGTAAAATCTAGGAGAAGAGATAATATGCATTTCAAAAATCTAGGAAAATAGAACTTTCGAAAATTGGAACACGTAGAATTCAATGTTGATCGACGCGGCGTAAATATGAAAAATTCAAGTTCCGCATGTATAATCCCGAAATTCAAATCCTTAAAACACACACAGGGTGAAGTATCCGGATCGGAATCGACATTTTGCGCGATATCACAAGCCTGTGATATCGAACGGAAGATTATTAGCGCCGTGTTTTCTTTTCGCGGGATTCCTGGGTGGCCGCGACATTGTTTTTCTCGGCCGGCGCGTGCAGAAAGCGTGCAAATACACGCCCTCGCGAGCCACCCCCCTTATTCAAGCTCAGCTGGATGATTGCGCAATCCCAACCCTCCCTCCTGCTCTCTCTTTCTCTTTCTCCCGACGACGAGTTACATTTGCGAACCCTCCACGGAGGGTCGCGCTGCAGAAGTGGTTGCAGAAAGGGTCTCTTCAGCTCACTTTTGAGAAACGCTTTTAGAGCACCGGCGAGCGCTCGGCATTCGTCGTAAGTGAGTTTACCGAGATAATTAGCCGGCGCTTCGTGTGTATCCGACATTCCCTTACCGGCATTTTTGCGCTGCATCTCCGGAAGAATTAAAAATAAAAAAGGAATTCTCTCTTTTTCTCCCTTCTTTTCTGTTTTGTTTCTTTTTCGGAGGATTGTGTCACTTGGAGATTTAACTCTAGCAACACACTGGCTCGATCTCCGAGTCGAGTAAAAAGTGTGCATAATTCAAGTGAGACAAAAGAGAGAAGAAGGATATTGTTCACGAGGCGTAAAGTAACTATGGAAACTTTATCCGCAGTTTTGTAAACAGTATTTGCATAATCTTTCGCGTCGAAAAAGATTAAACTTTTTTGTTGAGATTGACCCTTTTTTTTTTATTTCTGCACGAACACTTTAGCCAGAGAAGACCGACATTTTTTTCGTGTGTTGTATCGCGAATCGTCAATCGTATCGCGACACGGGGTCATCTTCCCTGTTAAATATCGCGGGGGAAAACGGGTCGCTTGGCTTGAATGCCAAGCGAGGGAGGAAGATCAGAGAGCCGGTCACAATGTAAATTAGAGGACACGGTATTAATCCGATTGCGCGGCCACGTAGCGATTTATGTTTCGCTTTGTAATTCGAAGATCGATAAACCCAACCAATTGCGCGGTAAATCTTGCTGTTCGCCAATCGATCGCGTCGATTCCTCACACGCGCAATCGGATGCTTTGTAACTCCATTTCGTCCGTATATGTTGGCGACAATTCAAAGTTTCGGGTCTGATATTCCCGCGGATGCGTTTCTCATTACGCTCCGAAATAAAATTGCACGTCATACGCGCAGCAATTTCGCGCGGGAGCACACGCGTTATTCGCGAACGCGCGAATGACGTGTCCGTGACGGCAGCGAGTGCCGGTCGCGTGTGTGACTCACGTTGAAGAAATACACGGAAACCGCGTACGGAAATAAAATCGTCGAAGAGCGGAATGTAATGAGAAGAGAGTGCGCGGCGCGACGCGTCGGTCGCCCATATAATACGTATAATTACCTCGAGATAAGCGCTGAATTTAACAGACTCTCGCAATTAACCATCGTTAAAAATAGAAAGATCGCTTCTTTTTTTATATTTTTCGCGGAATTTTTTCGCCGTAAAATAGATCTGGAGAAAGTTTATTATTATCGTGCGTATTGCTAAAAGCACAATTTTCTCGCGACGCGAATAATCGGCGAGAGTACTCGCGTTCCTGTTGTACGTCGGAGCTCGTTTGCTATAAATCTTTCTCTGTTTCGATTTACGCTACGCGCAGAAAATGCATGCAAAAGTGCACCGGGCTTGACATCAGCCTCTATTCCAAGCCGAGTGACGCACTACTAGGTATCTTTCGTCTCTCGTCCGTCGTACATCGCCGTCGCTTTCGCGCTTTCGTGTGCGTGCACGTGCGTAGCGTAAAGACTCGTCGCGTGCAACCTCTTTTTCCGGTCGGTTCCCTCGACGTAGGACGCCTCGTTGACATCCCTCGGGCGATCATTCGCGGTTTCTCGGCTGTTCATCTCGCACACGAGTATTCCGCACGACACTCTTTAATCCCATATCGTTTTTCTTCTTTGTGTTCGCACGTAAAAACACTGATCATTTCTTGAGAGAATGAAATATAATAGTGTGCAACACACAATTTCTCTTTAATACTCGCGTTATCTTCAACCGCCGGAGAAACAATATGACTTCAATATGAATTGTCGAGCTATTTCACTTTTATATGAACTTGAAACCTTTGAAAATATACGCACGCGATTCATATTTTAATTTTTTTTTTTTTTTTTAAACGTGTATGGAGTTTGTTATCAGTATTTTTATTTTATCTCGCTTAAATACGAAGTACATGTTTTATAGAAATATTTGACAAATGAGACAGACGATATATCTTTTGGCGAGAACTTCTAAGAATAACTTCTAACGAGCAGAAAGCGCGAAAAATATTCTAGACGTGTAATCGCGCAATTTTTAAACGCGCTCACGCCTTTTCGACTCTGTCCGTGCGCGGTTTTTCTGACTGAATGAAACTCGGAAGCACATAAAGGCGACGCGAACTCTTGAATGGCAAATGTAATAGTGGCTTCTACGGCGATAGTTGTGTTAGGTAACCGTTAACTCACTTTTTGTGCTCATGCATTTTTATAGCGCCATTTCTAATTTTTAGAATCTATTTTAACGAGTAAAGCGTAAAATATTCGTTGAATATTCAGACAGATAAGTGTATAACGAAAAATAGAGATTTTCAACATTCCTGAATGATATAATAAAAATTCCCTCGCACAGAGCCATGATGAATAAAATTATTTTTCATTTTGGAGAGAGAGAGAGAGAGAGAAAAATAGAGAAAAAGAACGGGGAAGATAGTGGGAAGAGGAAAATCTAATGTTTCCATGTTTTGTTAGACGTTTTTGTGTTTCGCGCGGCGATATTGCGAGAGATAATGGTGCCGGATCGCGACGATATTACAATTCGTGCTCGGATAGTCAGCATTGTGCGATGGGTGCCTATTGTGTTCATGAGAAGAGACCGTATTGGCGTTCTTTTCTCGTACTCGGTAATGTATTTGTGTACGCGTTATTGTCGAGACGTCAGGAACATTTAGGATTCAAGTGTCTTCGCGGAACATTATCGTAACATCAGTTGATTCTGTTTCTCGCGCAATATTTCGAATTGAGATAACACAATTAATGTGTTTTCCTTGTTCCCGTTGTTTTGTTACGACAGTATTTTTAACTTTTGAGGAAAAGATAGACTGTCGTAATTTAGGAAAATCGCATTGTATTTATAACGGTGCAAAACTTTATTAATGAAAAACGTTTATTTGCAAAACACTGTTGTAGAGGAACAATTCTCAAAGGGATGTTTGAGTAACATTTGTAATTTTTCAAAGAGAAAGCAAACGTAGGATTAATTGCAGTTGATCGGAGAAAGTGAGATTTTTTTTTTTTTTTTTTTTTTTTTTTCGACCTTTGCACGATGAGAACCCTTAGGCTGAAGTGGCTGCGTATATACACGGACGGATACAAATACGTATATGTATATACGCATATATAATGCCACCTGTGGCTCGCAGTCCACTCGAGAGCGACAATTTCGAGCAGATTTCACATTGCCAATGTGAATCAGTTTTGTGCCGGAATTATCGGAGAAAGTTTCCAAATGGGTTTTCGGGAATGCAGAAATCATTCATCTCTCGTAATTTAAATGCTGTTTACATATTGAACATGGCATAGAACTTTCGAAATTTAATTCGGAAAACATCAAAACAATTCGGAAATAGATTGCGGCTCAGAAAGTGTAAATAAATAAAGATAATAAGGTTCGATTTATCAATGGTTGCTCAACTCGCGCACCTTTATCTGAACTCGGGAAGAGAGGGATCGAATTGCTTTTTTGTCCTGTATTTCGAAACGCTGTAAAAATACACGTGACCTATCTGAAGAATTCAAGAGTGTATTATCTTTATTTACATTTCAGAAATATTATTGAGATTCGTTTTTTTTCTCGATTGTGTGTGTCTCGTCGACACGTTCTTGTGAAGAGACAAATTACTTCGAAATTCCGCGAAATAACGACGTTTGGTTGTTGAAGACATGCTCGTTATCGGTATGTATTTTATAGACGGAAAAAAAAGGATCTTTTGCATTTTTCGTGCTTCATGAAGATCGCGATAAACAAGTACGCGGCTGGCACTTGGGTGCGCGCTGCAGTTTAATGCATATGCAATTATCGATTTACGTTGCTGCTGCTGCTGCATCGTTGAGCTGCTCGACGTGATGGCGATTGGCTCGAGTAGACTTGACGTCGCCGCCACTGCCAGCGACGTCCGTATTTTCCACTCGAGAATTACGGCGGGACCGAATTTCCGACGGAAAGTTCGCATTTCCAGTTCGCCTCTTTTTTTTTTTCGGTATTTTCGACTGCCCGATACGGACGATATATCGATTCATCGCCTTTTCAGTGCCTACAAGGCATTTTCGGTCGAGCGCATCTCAGCAGTAGACGAGTTCTCTGTTGGTTTTTATCTTGCCAACTTTTCTAAACCAGATGTCAAGATATATAGTACATGCTCGAGATTGAAATTCGGCAAAAACAGTTAAATTCAGACTATGTCTATCGATCGTCGCTCTTACTCTTTGTCACGTAAAAGATGCAATTTATTTCTCTTTAGCGTTTCTCTTCCTTGAATTTTATTAATTTTTTTTTCCGTTTTAAAAACCTATTGTTGATCTTTTATCATCTTTTGTCTTCCCGTATCTTCTTTCGCTCTATTTCTTCGAATTCTCAAATGACGATAATGTGTGAAAAATCATCTTTCCACGTCAGCGTAATTTGTACGCGAGACGTCGCGTTAGCGAAGTCGGTTTTCTCGTTCGAATAAGTTTTTATCGTCTAGCATTTATATACGGAGGGTGATAAACGGACAACGTTGTTCCCAGGGGTACTTAAAGTACCCGATACCGGTCATACAATACAAACGAACACGTAGACGTTTACGTACACACGTAGTACGTTATTTTCTCGGGTTTCAGTTTCGCAAACCAAGAAAATTAATTTCTCAGACGCGCGATATTATTTAACAGCTAGTTCGCACACTGGATTAAGTAAAAAACAGTAGATACGTAAAAGTATAGCGCCGTGACGTGTGGATAGCTTTAGAAATTTTCACGTAAATTTGTACAAATGAATAGTTTCTTTGTTTGTACAAATGAAGTTATTCATTGCATTGAATATCTTGAACACTTTTCTTTTTTTTTTGAAAGTAGAAGTTTTTAGAAAGTAAGAACACGTAGGTTGAAGTCGAAGAAAAATAGAACCGATGTCAGGAGCGACGTTGTTTATTTTGAGCAACATGACATACATCGAACAGCACTATACGCTAAAAACGACGTCATTGGGTACGCTTAAAATAAAGAGAAAAATCTCGCGTTGAGTCTTAATAATATAACATACTTATTACACATTGTATACAAGATACATCTTGTGTTTGAAAAGTGATAACAATATTCTGAAAATTTGTGCAATAAACAAACAGTAGAGAATTATACAGAGCTTATCGTTGTAAAATTTCGTTTGTAGAAGTAACAACGGGGGAACGTGTCGAATTTATTTAGAATTTATTTTAGAAAAACGTAACTCTCCGGATCGCGTTATCGCGCACGCTCGATCGTTCGTCGCTCGAATTCGTTGGATTTGTTCCACAGACAAATGGGATTCCGGCCGAATAGGCAAGGTCAGTGTCGTACGTAAAAGTATCGCACATTGTTCCCCCTACTCTTTCTCTCCTTCCTCGATTTGTACAACGTTCGCTGCCGCCGCGGTGGACTCGCATCGCGACCTCGCGAGAAAAGCACATTCAAGTTGCTCTTTGACGCGAATCGACACGACGACGGACCGATTTTTGCGGCCGCTTGCCAATTAAAAGCAAACATGCGGTTTCACCTCGCGGATCGCGAAAGAAAAAAAAAAAGTAACTTCAGTCCGCCCATCCGGATGTGTTCTGTTTACTATTACTACGCGTGTGTGTATCGATCTCCGCTTCGAGGGACACGCGGGCGGGCGCGTTCAATCGCAGCAGCACGTGTGGCGACGTCGCGAAGAAAATTCGCGCTCAACGGCGGCGCTTCGCGTATGATGAAATCGATTGAGGTAACGTTTTGTAAAAACAAAAATCTCAAACTTTTTGGCACGTATGCGAGGATGTAAATATTTACTGTTGACCAAAAAGTCATGTCGGCGTGACATCCTTCAAAAATATTTCGCCGATACAGGCGAATGGAGGACTTCGGCGGAAGTGAGTTCATATGCGGCCCAATGCGTCACACGCAAACCACGGAGCCAATATTGATCTATTTGTTACTAACCTAGTGTATAACGCTGGTCTCCGAGTGTAACGTTAAAGGCTCGCCCACACTGATTTTGCATCGAGAATGGCCATTAAAATGCCAGATGTGACATCGCAAATCGCTTGAATTATTCGTTGAATTATCGATGCGCGGAGATTGGTTTTCTCGTTGCTCTCGTAACCAACGCGCAAAGAATTTTTCGCTTTACACAGCGTTATCAATATTTACTTTTAAAAGCACAGACGATTCGCGTTTTTTTAGTAGAAATGCAGTTTTATTTTTAAAATACTTTCCGACACGTTTGTCGAACGTACGTTTAATTACACACAATTGATATATAAAAAAAAAAGCTGTAATACGGAGATTGCGAAAAATCTCGCTTGATAAACGCGTCAGACTCAATGTATATGCGTAAAAACTCATCGCTTCTCTCATTTCTTTTTTTGCAGGTAAGTCTCTCACCCGTCCTTTCTCCCGCGCCGACACGTCGTGAAGGAGACACTGTATTGCCGCAGAAATTGGTTCGTAAGACCAGCCTTTATCGATTTTCGTTAGGCGATGTGTTCTCGCATACTCTCTCGCAAGTTTCTCTTCTCGCACATTCCCGCACACAAACGAAACACACGCTCGCGAGCGCGCGCGCGCGTAGTCGAGCTTTTCCACAGGTAGGCCATTCCGCTCCCCGGTGATTTCTTCTTTTTTTTTCTCCACGCGCGAGCATATTCATCCCGCTCGGAGATTTGCCCGTTCCTATATTGATACCGGTCCGCGAAACCGAGAGAAGAGAGAGAGAGATATATATATAAGTGAGTTTTCAAACTCGCAACTTCGGCGACCAGAAATTTTCCTATCCCGGAAATTTGTATTACGTTTGAAACGCGGGAAAATATCGAAACTTCCGCGCAAATCCGGGATTTCGCGAGCTAGCATTGAAACAAATACTCTCGAGTTGGAAAGTTTGCGAAATTCAAGGATTCGAGAATCCCACCATATCTATTAATACGACAAATTTGCGAAGTACTTAAAGAGTTGTGCAAAGATGCAATGAGATCCCGAAATAACTCGCGGCGAAGATTCGTTGAGAATCAAGTCTCTTTAATCCTCTTACCCTCGGATCCACCCTGGTACGCGGTTGTCATTATAAACGCAAGCGAGTTGCAGATATTTTTTATTTCGAGCCGCGCTTGTCTTCGCGCACTGATATGCTGTATCGACAGAGATATCGGATCGAGATACAACTCATCAGTGTGTGACGATCGTTCGGATAGAAACGGCGACACTAATTGCCACCGCGCGAAATTACGCGCGCGGCCAACGCGGAAATTCTGTTATTTTTCCGCTGAAATCGATACGTCGTTAATCTCGTAATTCCTCCACGGATTTCTCTTCTAACGGAGAGTTGGATGGTTTTATTTGTTATAAAAAAAAAATCGCGCGTGCAAAACAAGTTCAATGTACGCGTTCGTATTTGCATTGATTTTTTTTTCCTGCGTTGCAAACTTTTGCGAGAACGTTTTCTGTTTCGTCTCTTCGCGAGGGAAATTGAAAATACAAATCGAGGAAAAGTGAACAAGTATTAATAATTCAACATGATTCTAATCAGAGAGAAGCACAAAATATCAGATTAACCGGCGTCGTGTCGAAACAGATGACTACACGTAAATTAACAGATACGTGTCCTATATATCGTATAATTCCGGATAAGATAAGATTGTGGAACCAATCTTGAGTCTTGGAAAAAATAGATATTCTGTTCGATGCGCAGCGTTGCGTTTGATAAACCTGTCGAGATTTTTCCAATGAGTCGAAAACTTTTCGTCGACAGTATTATCTGGTTCGTGGTTTCATTGGCGATTACGACGAGTTAAGGGAAGATCGGCGGTTTCTTACGATATCGACAAAAATTTCAGCGGTGTTCACAAAAGCGGTGAGTTATCAGGAAAATGGTAGAAGGGCGGGTCGGTTGCAGGGGTTGCGCGCGCCTCCGCAGATCAATATTTCATTTCAGCCTCGCCAACCTCCGACTGCCACCCTGTCCCCCTATCTTCCGCTCGCCTCGCCATCCCCTGGTCCAACCCCTGGTTTTCTGCCTCTTCCCTCGCGACCTCGCGTAGCTGCGTCTTGCTCTTGCCATTCTTCATCCCCCGCTGTGTTTCGCTCTTGTTCCTCCGTTATCTTCCCTCATCCGCGCATTTTGCGTTTTATCTACCTCGTGTTCCCTCCCTCCCTCTCTCGTCACTCCTCATTAGTCTTTTTATCATCTCCCGATGACTCTGTTATTGCTTATTCGGTATTGTTTTCGAGACATTTAAAGTGTCTCATTTATCATTGATCGTTTTGGGGAAAAAAAATACGTTTTTCACGCAACCAACAAGTTAATCGTGTCTGTTGAGAACAAAACGAGATACTCGGTGCCCAAATCTGCATTAATTAATTATCTTGATTAATATCCGAAGTTCGAGATTATAGAATGTCATTCATTGCCTTAAAGTGACGTAACGCAGCGATTTTCCGGGAGAGATAAGCGAGCGTTGACCTCGAATACCCACGTTTTATTTATTTCTCACGAAAAAAAAAAAAAAAAAAAAAAAAAAAAAAAAAAGATATAACGCGGTAAATGTATGGAAAAGACACCTTTGAAGTTTCTAATTTTTTTTTTCTTAATCAAATCTCGATGAACTGAAAACAAAACGACTCGAATATCACAATTGTAAAGATATACGTTACTTATAACTGACGTAAACAAAAAAAAATACGTTTTTTCGGAAAACAAGAAAGTAATTCGAAAACTTAGAAGCGCTCGGGATTAAAGTGATATCATTTCGAGAAGTGTATACACCGCTGTCACGAATCAACCCTTTGCTTATTGCGCCTCGACGGCACAAGCGACACCGACTTTAACCCAATTGTAATCTTACGATCGATGTTACGAGAGCGCGGCGGTACTGCGCGTCGCTTTCGCTCCGCATTGTTTCAGTTATTCATTCGATGCGGAGCTCGCGGAATGGCATGTGCCGGACGACGGCGAAAGAGAGGGAGAGAGAACACAAAAGTGCTCTCGTTCGCACACCTCTCTTCGCAACTTCAACGTTGTGTACACGCCGTTCAATCAATCTGCGGTTTTTTTTTCAGTAGCGAGTCTCACGCTGCGCGTTTCCATTGCCTTCGATAAGTAGCTTCTTACGTGTCAGATCCCGAGCGAGAGAGCGTCGCGAGAATTACTGTAATTAAAAATTTACACATTGTTCGGATCGAACACGGTATCTACGTTAGTTTTTTTTTTTTTTTTTTTTTTGCAAAGCGTGTTTTTCCGTACATGATCAAATCAATTTTTGAGGAGAGATTATTTTTGTTTTTCAAGCGATAAACAAGATCAATGTTACGAGTAGTAATTTTCAATTGAATTTAAATTAACAAAATTCATTAATTGCTTTTGTTTGTCAGCTAGCAAAATTCACGAGTTTATTTGGATGGAAACAGAAAACAGCATACATAAACATGCAAACTATCGGATAACGTTGATTAAGTATTAAATAATTGCGAGGCTACGTACATCGTAGGCATGAAATTTTAATTCATGACTTGTGTGTGTGTATACACACACACACACACATTATATATATATATATATATATATATATATATATATTTATTTTAAAGCAAACAAATATATAGTATAATATTGCAGTGTCAATATGAATGCATAAATAGCTGCAATTTGCTCGCATTTAAATAAACAACATCGCGTTTAATGCGACACGGCTTTCGAGAAGAAATTCATCTATGTTTCATGACTTTTCGAGGCAAATCTCTCTTCCTCGTTTCTGTAAATGCAAACCGGCGAACGCATTCATAAACCCGTGTTTCAATAAACACGAAAACTACGAGGCATACTTTTCAGAGAGAAAGAGATAATTCTCGAGAAAAGCAACGTACTTATATTTAATCCAATTAGACATTTATCAGCGATGAATAAAATTACGAAGCGCGAATATTGCGATATGTGTGCGTATAAATTATTATTAAAATTTTGTATGAAGAGAGAGGATACACACAATGTGTAATACATATAATTTTAACGAATCAAAAGCAAACTTTCTTAGAAGGAAGGAAACGTACACAGTACAAATTGAAATACATTGAGATTCCTCCGAGTTGGAATTAATAATCGTCGGGCCGTGATCTAGCGCACGTGTAATTCTCCGAAAGTAATCTCGCGAAATGTATATACGAATTTATACACACATCCGGATATATGTTTGTCACAACGGGAGAGGGTAATTTTCATTCCGACATTAATTTAATTCGTCTCACGAACGGGACAAACGTAATTGCGCTCGAGTTTTGTCAGTTTCGGGCACGTCGCATTTTCCAGAAGACGTGAGATCGAATTTGTCGCCGATGCATACTGATCGCGCATCGCGGATAATGAATACTTGTTGTACAACCATGTATGTGTGTGTGTGTGTGTGTACATATACATATATATACACGCATACATACGCGTGTTTCATTGACACGGCTTTTCATCGATACGGTTTTGTAATTGTTCGTAGGTGTTTTGATCCCCCAACAAACGAGGGGGATACGCGCGCTTCATTTAAATTTTCACGAGAACGTAATGTCACCTCGCGCGCGATTCAACGAACGACGCGGCACCGGCGGCGGCGGCGGCGGCGGCGGCGGCGGCGGCGGCGGCGGCGGCGGCGGCGTGGTGGCTGTG
>QVNV01005516.1:0-41594 GCA_014825455.1 Pseudomyrmex pallidus | reverse complement strand
TTTTTTTTTTTTTTTTTTTTTTTTTTTTTTTTTCAGTGTAATAAGAAAATACGCGGTTCGTACATATCTCCGTGGATCGTTAAAAGCGTTCCCATAAGAACCGTAAAATTGCTGTCACTATTTTTATTTCTCTCGTAAAATAGAGCTCGCTCGATAAGGGAGACTCGCGCTACTGTTATATAACGACGTACATGCGGTCACGGAGGTCTCGTTTTATCATTCGCCAAAGATATTTATGTGACATTCAGAACAATCAACGGTACTTGACTGCGTCTTAATTCTCAACAATATGTTTCTGTCGTTTCGAAAAATCACAAAGGCACACATCTCCGGGGAATATATATTTTTCCGTCAAAACACTTACTAACTACTACTCGACGGGGGGGTTTGTTTTTTTTTTTTTAAGTCAAATTGTGAAATCATTAGGGTTGTGTAATTTTGCTTGGTGTGGAAAATTGGTGTTCAGGATCTCATAACGGTTTTCTTCGAAAATCCCTGCGGGATAGTTTACGTCGGGGTCGGCTCGCAAACACAAACACATTTTCAAATCCGACCAATCACCGAACAGATTTCAGCTGCACGTTTCTTGCCGAAATGCCGCCAAAAGACAACACGTGCGTCGTATATTGTATTCTCGAAGTTTCTTCGCGCCGCATCCACCCGGTCCTAGCAGAGACCCGCCTAAGGTCCAAAAATCCTCTCTCCTTCTCTCTCTGTCCTGTGGACCCGTGGAAGGGTTATGTACCTGCGCGACCCTCGGGGGATTGTTGCTCCGATTCGTACACCCGTCTGACCTACGAACTCGAAGCTCGCTCTTGTCCACAATCTCTTTAATTCACAAGGGTCAGAGGGATCCCGAGGCGAATCAGGTTTACCCTCCTAACGAACAGGTAGACGGTAAAGCGGTCTTTACGCGATCCCGTAGGAACGTGCGGGACCTTTCGTCCCTTGCCGGACACGAAGTAAAACCTGTTTTTCGGATGTGAGGTGTCGGGTCTCCATTTAAATTTGCGCTCAGAATAGAATTGCGCTTCGAAGAGAATAACAAATGTGTGTCACATTCAAGATATTTGAGGAAAGAGAGAGAGAGAGAGAGAGAGATGAGGATTTTATAAATAGTATTTTTTTAATCTGCCACAAAATCAATTGTAATAGAATTTTTGCCAACAATCGGATTTAATGTAATAAATGAGATGTAATAAGTGAAATGTAATGGAGATATACGCCGATAAAACTGAATTCCTTTAACTTAAATGAATTTTAACGATCTCGAGTTTTAACATTCTCATTCAGGTCACATTTTTAACAAAGAAAATCTTCATACTTTCTCTTCTTTGTAATGAGATGAGAGAGGCACGCGGAGAACGCAGATACTGCGAGAGAGGCTGCGCAAGCGTGACGTCCTTGCTCTCCATTGGCTTCGTAATGCCGACCAATGAGAGCAGAGATGTCCCTACCGCTTCCTGATCTCTCCATCGGTGGTCCAGCCTTTCCGTGCGTCTCAATTCCTCCGTCTGTAACAACGCGGGATTGCGTGCCTATTGCGATCTTGGCAAATCACCATTTTTCAACCTACTTTTGCCTTCTTCTCGCTTATTCAATTCGATTAGGTAAGTCGAATTATTATGCGCGCGCGCGTTCGTTTTGTTTTATTTAAATAAGACGTTATCAAAAGTTTGAATTAAATAAGAGGAAATAGAGAGAGGAGAATTGAAGTCGGAGGATGAAGGTTAAGATTGGGGATATACAATGGAAAATTCGTGGATTTTGTTTGTGCGCAATACGTATTGAATTTAAATGAGCAGCTTTGTGAATAATGTATTCGCGGAAGATTTGAGACGACCGCGCGCTTGGAAGATTGATACACACGTGCACTTTTTGCATATTGCGTTTCTCCGATGACCTTACTTGTTAATGAAGTTGCGCGCTCATTGGCGCCGAGGCGATGCAACGTCTCTTTATCACGCGCGCTGATAACGCGAAAAGTATCAATAGTTAGATGTCATTTATGTTAATTCGAACGAGCGGCCAGCTCCTATGCCGTTTAACAGCAACGGAATAAACTCCGTTGCAAGACATGACAGTTATTGAAGTTACTTGTTAAAAATTAAAAAAAAAAAAAAAAAAACTCGTATATAAGAAATGTTGTGTACTTGTACACAGAGTATAAAGACGCTAATAATAATGTTCTTACGAATAATTACAGCGTGATTAGACAATCATCGATCAGTAATAAATTTTTGAAGTTCTCGCATTAGTTAGTTTGAAAATACAGTGAGTTAACACATCTTTTTCTGTTTGCTGAAGTTTCGCGGTAATTTTTCTTTTCGAAGCGCGTTCCCATTGTCAGTTTGAGATACAAACAAGTTGATCTATTCAGCGCACAGTATTTTCCATGCAGAGAGACACGATGACTTTCAGTCGTATAATTAAGTCTAAATAATGGTTGAGCGCGCTTATCGTCGCGATGATAATAATGCGAAGGATGACGGTGCTATTCGATACGATCTACGATGACCTCTCTCTTTAAGAAAAAGTTTTTTCTAATAAACGGCGAAGACGAAAATTCTCGCGCGAAAAATTTTCAATTGACGATTACATGTGAGCACTCTTCAATAATTTTTTTTTTTTTTTTATCAAAGTGAGTTCAAAATTACAATTTTATTCCGTAGATATTATCAGTAGTATGAGATATTGCAAAAAATGTCTTTTACTAATTTTATAGTCAAACGTTGTGAGGATCCCCGAAACGCGAATCTAATAAAAATAGACCAGATACGCGCAGACATTAAATAAAGCGTCACAAACGTGACTCGCTCGCGCTTGTACTTTTACACTTCTCCGCGCTCACGTCGGCAACGAATACGTTGAAAGATGACGCGTGTGTGATGTTCGTCAAGAAAAGGGGTTGGTCTTACGATTGAAAGAGTTGACCTAGATTTTAAGGACTAAGAATCTAGTCCGCCATTGGCCGATATCCGGAGCGAAACTCAAGGGTGGATCTGATTCTCTCTTACAATGGGGGATCCGAGGGATCCCATAATTCGATTCAGAATTATATAGCAAGACGAAAGCAACGGTCTTGGCCGAGCACTTTGCATCTCCGATGATGGTAACTGGTACTTGGAATTCAGATCGTTTCTGGACACGGTCCAGGAATGTGCAAAGCGCTCACGTACGACGTAACGGTGAAACGATCGCGTGCCCGAGAGAAGAATCCGTCGCGATCGTTTCGGGCCTTTCGCCATCGGCTCGCGGTGCCTCGAACACCGCGCTTTACTCTCGCAATTTTCTTTCTCGCAACACTTATCTCGAATCAATCGATTGCAGGGCGGAGCGGCGGCGCGGCGGCGATGGCTCAGCTGCAACGTAGATGGTTCGACACGACGGAACGGACGACTCTGTTGGAGAAATTTCGTGAGTAATATCTCTGCATCATTTACTTTTTTACGTGTGGAATAATACGTTTACGGAGTTCGAAAGTACGCGGAAAATCAATTCCGATCACGAATCACGAACGGCGGCGAGTCGCGAACGCGAGCGTATAGTCTGACATATATATATATATATTATATGTAATATGCTTTACATGTATCGATAAAGTGACGAACGATAAAGAGAAGTTACGTAGCGGTGGAGAGATTATCTATATGTGTTGGAAATATATGCTGTGAATTATTACACGTGGTTCTATAAAAGTAAAGACGCGCACACGCACTCGGCATAAAAAGAATATGAATATTTTTTTTTTTTTTTTACATCTGAAACTAGTGAGAAAATAGAATAAATTTGACATTATTATCATTTTTGACTGCGTTTTCAATTCAATTAAAAAAGTAAGTACGGACAAAGATACGGTGCATTGCATTTTTTACAGAAACAATAAGCAATATTTGAAAAAAAAAAAAAAGATTTTGTCTGTGAGAGATTCGTGAATGAATCATCCCCAAACCCTCGACAATGTGCGTGTTTCGATGTGCGTCGCGGAGACACGCACTCCGGAAAGCATATGAATCATCGAATAAACCTCACAGTCGCGAACTTGCATTAACAATGCAACTGCCTAATTCTAACGTTTCTTCTTGCATCTTCAACCTCCTTTCGCCAACTTCTCTCTCTTCATTTCTATCACTTGCACTAATATCAGTCGAACTGATCTGAAGATGTATCACAAAATATATAGTTCATTTACTTAAAGTTACCGTGAGATGTGCATAGTTTTTTTTGTTACTTATTTTTCAACGCAATATACGTGGTCTTTGAACTTGTTAAACAATATTAATAAACAAATTTGTTATTTAGAGTAATTCTTGAAAGAGGATTCTATTGATACGTTCACAACAAATTTTGTTGTAACTAAAATGTAACTTATTTTCCCAACAATATACGTTATTCGTCTTTTTCCGGATTGCGGAATCCATTTACCTGTCCTCGTATTCGAACCGCGTTTCTTCTGTGCGCGCAACACAACCGGGCATCTCGTGCAACCGCTGAAGCACGAAAACGTAAATATATATCAGCAGATAACGGGACAAAAGATACGAATGTACATGTACACAAGAAATGGACAAATATCTGATTAATTTATCTTTTACTTCAAACACGTTGTGTGTATCTGTTTATTTTATATGACAATAAAAGAAAAATTCCAAAATCTATGAAATAAAAATCTTGTGACGTGGAAAAAACCAGTAGGTACATTCCACGTCGTAAAAAGACCAAACAAAAAGGTATATGCAGATATTTTCTTAGACAAAGAAAGATTTTTTGTCAAAATCTCGCCGACAAAAGATGATCTAATAAACCCGGACCTCTCAAAATATTTTTGGTAGAAAAAAAAGTCTTGTATAGCAAACACGAGTTTTCTTAACAACGGATGCTGGGACGGTCCACATTCTTTTGTGAGAAGTGAAGCACAGAATTTAGTTCGTAAAAATGTAGCACAATCATTGAGTTTTTTTTTTTAATTATTTTCTGTATTAAATATCTATCTACATTTTTATACAAATTTAATCTCCTTCATTTTCGGAGTAAAATTTTACATCCATCAAAAATGTTTCTCTGAAGTGTCATTATTGATCGAAATTCAAAGGCGCGAGCAAAGCGCGTGTTGTTGTTCGAGCAGACATCAGATACCGGTGAACGTACGAAGAAATTTTCCGGAAAAGATGCTCGCTCCTGATCACAGGACCATGGCGAGTCGATTCAGGAAGAGAGAGGAGGCTTCTCGCAGATACGATCAGTTCTTGATACATAAGTGCATCACTGTGAGCTCAGTGGAAAAAAACCCGGTTTTTTCTTACAAGTATATCAAAATTACATTTAAAAATTCTCTGGTTTATGAGATGACACTAAACATTGCCAAGATTTACATTAAATATATGAAACAACTGAAGAATAATCTAATTGCAAAGTCTACATTTTGTTAGATTGCAATAGCAGCATCAGAAAATGATTACAAGAGCGTCCGGTATGTAAAACCATAGACGACAGGTTACATTAACAGAAATTCGAGATCGAATCTAATCCCAATCTCTGATTTCGAAACGTCCAAAAGCCACACGCGCGTATCATCGAAATCATCTTTCGCATACAATATCGCGAATCGCGATCTGATAGAAAATTCCGTTATATAATAATTAACGTCGTATAAAATCATGTATGAAGGAGGAAAGTAGAGGAAAGTCTCGGGTGAGATTATATTTCAGCAATCTTGATGGCAAGACGGATTTGTGGATGTGCCATTAACGAGCAGCATTGTGCGCGCGCTTGCTCGCTCGCGGTATCCTCGCGAGTGTCCAGTCCGGTGTTACGTAAAGCCAGACGCGTTTATTGCACAGCAAACTTTTGCTAATTAGCTCGGGAGAAACCGGCGACCAGCCAGCCGAGATACTTGTACACTCGCGCGTGCTCGTGGAGCGGATACACAAAGAGAGGAGAGAGAGAGAGAGACGTGTACGTGTCGGTCTCTAAAAAAACGCGCGCTGTCATAAATTGGGCACTGTTAATTGGCTATTGATACATTAACAAGTTAATTTAATTCGGACGTTATGCTGATTTAGCATAATTTGCTTAGCCAAAAGATTTATTTTTACAAAGATAAATACGTTCTTAATTACGTATATATATATATATATATATGTACCAACAAAAAAAAATAGCGCTTTGCTAATAGGACATCCTGCTTTTAATTTAGTCTTCGTTCATGGCTCTCGCGATGCCTGAATGAGTTGTTACGATACAATAGCAAATGTTATTGTTAGATAGACAGAAAGAAAAAGACGAGTTTTGTAGTTTCGAGAAAGAAAAAACAATCGTGCTTTTTGGAAATAGATATTAGACACTTCCTTTACAACAATTTATAACAGTTTGATGGTAACAGTTTGCATTCATTGTTACGTACGTGTCAATATTTTTTAGTAGAGCGCGTATCGACGCGAACAGAGTACTTATGACTTTCGCTCTTTCTTTCTTGGCGTCGATTTAATCCGAGCGTCCATGCTCGTTGTAGTTTTTTACACGCGAAATATGTGCTTGCTCGTTGGCAAAAGCGTGTCGATGCACGGATTGGTACACACGTACGAGACGGTTATACGTAAGAGCATCACGCAGGGTAGCTCATCGGAGAGGAACTAGGAAAGTCTCGAATGATGAGGAAGCGTTTTTTTTTATTTATGACTCGAGAATTCGTCGGGTATACGAAGGCAACGCTTCGTGATCGATAATGCGATAACGCGACGACGAGATACGAGAAATGATTGTGATGAAAGACTTCGAGGAATCTGTAAACAAAAAAAAGAAACACAAAAGCAAGATGTATATAGATGTAACAAAAAACGTATATACACAATTGACGTGAAAGTTTACACACAGCAGTATTTCTTATTGTGACCGTAAACATACTGCAAGTGTAAATTTATATGTACAATTTTAATTACAGATTTTCTCGAAAATTTACATGCGCAATAAGTTGGTATATTGTTTACATAATGAATAAATTAACATTGTAAGAAACTGACTTGAATTTTCAAACACTTGTTTTTTGGGAATACATTTTAAATATTTGTTTTTTGTTACAACACACACACACACACGCGCGCAAAAGAATATTTGTTAATACAGCGCGCCGGTATTGCACACAGCGCGTGTTGCGAAGAGAACGCGATTTCCATTTTTTTTTTAATTCACGGATACTAATTTTTCTGGTCGTATCGGCGGAGGAAGCGATCCATTTCGATCTGGATGTATCTATAGTTTACGAAAAAGCAAACTGAATTGCGCGTACGATAGAGCGAGCTAACGCTTTTTTTTTAAAGTAGAATATGACTTCTCTTCCGGCAAGGAAAAGAAAACACGCCACTGATTTATCTCTCGCGGCCGCGCGCTCATTTTCACTCTCGCCTCTGTAACGCGCTTTACATAGATTCTCACTGCTCGCCTGCTCGCAATTATGCGCATTGAAAGCCAACGCCTTACACTTTAATTCCCATGTAATGCGCGTAATGTCCGGCACGGATGTTTTATATCGCGCTTGCTTTCCGATTAATTGCCCACGGGGATATAATTACAAATCTCTCTCTAACCCGAGAGAGAACGCGCTCCTCTCATTCGCTCTCCGAAGTTTCACAATAGATCGTGTGTGTTCGCACAATAGTCAATATATAAACTTGAACAAAAAACCACAACACAATTACACGAACGCGCGCATTAAACGCGTGAAACGGAATGCAAATTCCGACAAGGTTTCTGTTCGAATCTGATACCATCCCGGTATCCGGATAACGGCAAAAATTTTCCCTCACAATTTAACCACTCTTGTAACTTAAAACTTATTCCCACAATTTCACGTCATCGGTTCTCACTTAACTTTGTCTCCCCTCGCGCCGCTACCCTTTCCCCCCCTCCCCTTCCACTATTGTACCCTCGCGCCGATTGTCAAGTGCGAGATTGATCAAACATGAACAAAGCGCGCGCTCGTGTTTGAATTTGATACAAATTTCGTCTAACGCAGCTGTTTTCTTTCTGTATTGACAAAAAAGGTCTAATTACTTTCACAAACAAATATTGATGTATCCGTACGTAACTACGGCATATTTTGTCTGCAATACGATCGAAATCGATTTTGCGCTCGAGCGCGCGCGCTCGTACGAGAAAATAAAATCGAGCACAATTATCCCACGCCCAAAAAAAGGTTTCGACTTCGAAGAACAGGTATCTTACGTGATAATGGATACGCGCGCGCACTACTCTTGCGACACGCACGTGGACTCGCGTGATGGTATTTACGTGTGAACGCGCGGCAACCTGTTCAAGACATGTAACGCGCAAGGAAGAAACGGATTTGTGTCGCAGGTGTGTGTCGCAGCCGCACAATTCGGCTCGTCATAGATAAATTATCTTGGCTCGTTACATATCTTAAAGGTCGACGTCGGGCATGCAGCGGGTTTTTGAGAGACTAACGAACTCGCCGCGCGAAGAACACACACACACACACAGGGATGCGGTTCCGCGCGGATCACTCGCGTGAGCAGAGAGACGAGAAAATGACGTAATTCCGTAATTAAACGTCTTAATTCTATTAGCTCGGGCTTCCGCTTGTGCGTCTTCTCCGCGTCCGTTCTTTCCCAGAAGGAAGATAAGGATGCTGCTAGCATCTCATTAATGCTGTGTTATGCTAATGCGTGCTGGGAAACGACATGTATATATATATGTGTGTGTGTACGCATCTTTGTCTTTTCGCGAAACAATCTCCAAAGAAACGAAGTAAATAAAAAATCTCCGGTTTCTCTCAAATAAGAAAAAGTATTTCAAAAATTTAAATAAATTAACAACAGAAGGGAAGGATCGGTACGAGACAAAAATTAGATGTTCGGGTTCAAAAGGTTCTTTATTAAAAGTTCAGTTACAAAAAATGGAATAAATAGAGAAATTTTTGAACCCGAACATCTGATTTTTGTCTCGTATTAACCCTTTTCTTTTACTGTTAAATTTCCTAATTGAAGATTTCACAATAAATTCATCTTCTGTGCAAAACTTCGCGCACACACACTTTTGTGTAAAATTTTTCTTAGAGTAAAACAAATTGTCTAAAATAAAATCACAAAAATTAATACTCGAATAACAGAGCGAAGAAACACGCAAAGCGAATAAGAATGAAATTTGACGCGCGTAAAAGAAAAAAACTCAGATCTTTACGTTTGTTACTTTTGGTGAAACTGAAATTTCTCTTTCCTCAAAAAAAAAACCTAGACATTTCGTTTGTTGCAAGAGCAAGGATATCACGACGGGTCGTAAACAGTGTGGAAACTGGAACAAGTGAAGTAAATCTGGCAAGAAACGAGAAAGATGCATTATGTGCGCGAAGAGCACGCGCGCGCGATAAGTGTCGCGCCCTTTTTATTGCCACGCTTGACCCTCTTCATCTGTCGAGCAGTTCTTTCGAGACCCGTTTGCTTCTCGGGATGCTTTTCCATTCGTGCGACAGGGTCGGCCAACGGCATCGCGTTTAACACGTGCCGTTTGACCACTTCATAATTTTGTATGTACCCGCTACTGACTTCTCGTGTAGTCCTGTCTTGTTTCCTCTTCTTCGGTTTCTCCGTGACAGAACACGACGACAACGACGACGAGAAGGAAATGACGTATTGCGCATAACAAACCAATAGGTTTCATTGTGCTCTCGCACTGCTGACGTGTCAGGGGAAAATCCGCCAATTTCGCGGTTCATTACCAAGGTGTTACTTGCAGAGAACAACATAATCTGTGACACACTTCTGCGTGCGTTTTTGAATTATTTGACTAATTCGGAAAAAATTCGTGAGTTGAGTTTTTTAAAAACTGCGAGAGAGTATTTTATCTTACGATGTATGTGAGGATTCCATCTTATCTCTTCCGGGGCAGACATGGATCTCCCAGACCCGCCCAAAAATTTGCGCATCTCTAGTAAAAATCAGTTTTTTTAACGCTTATTTCTTTGAAACTACTAGAGGTTTTTTCAATTTGTTTTTTTTTTATCGACGCAGAATGTTCGAACTTTCGATTAAAAATTTAAAAAATAACAATGATTTGATTTTTTGCGGAGATATTCGATTTTAAAACCGCGCGTGGGTCTCACAGACCCACCCAGTCCAACTCGTAGGTTATTTTCGAGGTCTGTCCTCGAAGAGTTAATATTCGCATATGCAAGTTAACGGATAGATATGTGTGTGAACATTTTATTACATAGATCTTGAGACGGGCGAAACGTGAAGCGGGGAGGAGTTTATACAGCTATTCATATTGGGATAATAGTTCCGCGAATATTCTCGTGTTTCATTCAACGTCGTCTCTTCTATACATCTCTACTTTTATCCGTCGAACGCTATGAAGCCACTCTTCTTACTGTTGTTCTTGCTTCCGTGGGGAGACTTTTTACCTCGCGTTCTTGCCTCTTCTCGGGGGCTTACAATCCAGGAGAAGGAAATAACGCTCGGCGCATACCAATCTGTCGATGCAACCTCGCTCGGGACATTGTAACTTTTCTCCTGATGATGCGACGTTCGTCGTAAATATTACGCAAGATCGAGTAACGCGGATCGCGTAATGTTAATGCCTTGTTTACAAACCGTTTGCGTAAATGTTTGCGTAAAATAGATTAGTTTCTATTTTAAAATATAGAATATTTGAGTAAAATAAAATGTGTTTGCGGTTTTCAAAGTTACGTAATTTCCTACAAGTTTCATAAATTCATTCAAATTTTAACTTCGTTGACCGTTTACATATTTTCATTACCTATAGTAAATTAGTTTTTTCATCTCCTTCTCTATCGAACTTTTTTCGATAAAATGAACTTTTTATTTTTTATTTTATTTCACTCTCACTCTTTCTCTCTCTCTCTCTCTCCTGATGAAGCAAATTTGTATAATACTTTACGCAAGAGGAAGTAAGCACATCTATATACATTTTCTGCTGAAGAAACGGATGAGATGACGAGGTTTGAGCAGCGGTGGCTTGTCTGCAGCTGTCTCTCTCTCTCTCTTTCTCTTCCGAAGAAGAGACTCATCACGGCAGAAGAAGGAAATAACGCCCCGCGCATAACAAAGCAGCGACATACGTCGTCGAGCCCCTGACACCGTTGCTTTCCACGAGTGCTCGGGGCATGGTTGGCATGTGACACGCATTACGCGACAGATTGGTATGGACGTGCATATCGGAAATTTGATGTCGACGATCGATGGTAATCTCGCGGCGCTGAAATGTAGCGGGCACGACACGCTATATACTCTCTGCAAGCGCCGATTTAAAACGATAACTTTGCAACGTAATGTGTGTGTGTATAGAGTTACAATTTTCCGCGAAAAAAATTATTATCGATTAATTATTGTTGTCACTTTTATCACTAAAGATCTTTGTTTTAAAATTGTTGCCGTAGGATTAACAATTTTATAAAATTCGTAACAAGAATAATACACGCATGCCCGAGTGATTTATCACTTTTATACAAAATTATTAATTCTGTAAATTAGACACACATTCGCAACATATAAAATTACTTTCGCAACTCTCAAGTTCTGTAAGTAAGTATATTGTTGTCTGAATTTTTTGAAATGAAAAAGACATAGAGAGGAGCAATTTATAAATTTTACAAATACAAATTTCGAAC
The DNA here is from genome assembly GCA_014825455.1 of Pseudomyrmex pallidus. Taxonomy (NCBI): domain Eukaryota; kingdom Metazoa; phylum Arthropoda; class Insecta; order Hymenoptera; family Formicidae; genus Pseudomyrmex; species Pseudomyrmex pallidus. The sequence goes on along the minus strand of QVNV01005516.1, from coordinate 29,953 downwards.
ACCTCGAAACCTGTAAATTTTATATTCGAGGAGCAATATATAAATCGTACAAATTTTTTACTCGAAGTGTTCGAAATTTGTTTTTCTTTTAACCCATATGTGTGCACGCGCATGTGCGTCATTATCGAATACACGCCGCAAGAGCGATATTCATCGTGTAGGGCGCATTATGTGTTATTATGTCGGCACGTGTTTCGGTTACTATTCAGCGCTGATTATACTTCCTGAAAGATGGCGACATTGAAAGATCGCAGGAGGATTTCCTGTTGCCAGCACAGCGATACCGCATAGTCCGATGGCGTACAAAAAGATCGGCGGCGCGGCGGTGGTAGTGACGGCTTCGAGAGTGTATTGTTTCGCTACATACGCATGCATCTCGACGAGATCAAATGACGTGGACCTTGCGCAATCTGCGGCTTCGTCGCCGCCGCCTCGTCTTTCGAGATGTTTCCGAAGGTGTTGCGGAAGTCGCGGTCTTCGGTCTTCGGAATTTGCTTATGCGACACGCCATGTGTGACGGTCGGGCGCGAGGAAAAAAAAATCGATGAGAGCGCGCGATCTCGTGTATTGAGACACGCGCGAAGCATTCACGCGCGTGCCCGCTTTCCGATGCATTTCGCTTTATGCTTCCCCGACCGGGCACGCTCAGCTCTATATTAGCGCGCGATCTTTCCGATTAAATAAATCTGTAATCTCCTCGTGTGTAATATTCGCGGCCGTTTTCTGAACAGAAAAAAAAAATCGAGCTTGTAACGCCAGCTCTGAAAAATGTTACATAAAAATAATTTGGTTTTCGAACATGATGCATTATCCAAAATGCATATTAGATACGATTTTCAAGAAAAAGAAATGTAAAATGTACTTCTCTACGGAGTTACTACGAGAGAGATAACGCATCACATGAAAGGACAATCATGGGAAACACATTTTTCTTTCAGTTTGCTAACAATGATTGCAAATAAAAATGAAATAAAAGTAATTTTCTTTAATGACATTGAAATTATCGCAATTATGAAGACTTTCGTGTTGTACTTCGGAGATACAAAAACTTTTATATATTCGAATTTAAAATGATGAAAAATCTACAGTATATTCTTTATTAAATTCGAATAACAGGAATGTCTATGTTGTAATTAAAACTTATCTTTGATATGTTAGACCTATTTACTTTTGCGTTTTGTATTCAATAAAAGATAAAGAAGTAATTTCCGTTATGTCTGGGAAAGAGAGAAACAGAGAGAAAGAAAAAGAGATAACATAGAGCAAAAAAAAAAAAAAAGAGATATCATATCTGTGGATAAGCGCTTTTGTCCTCATCTTACTGAGATAAATATGTAATAGCGTCCTTTTTTTTTTAAGAATATGCTGAACCGTTTTGTTTTATCAGTTTACACTATGAATCTTCGGACCTTTGTCCGTGCTACTTACTGCACAAATTAGAAACGGTTCTCCAAATTAACAGAAAATAGTGAGAAAGACTCACTGCGGGAAAAAAAATGTTTCTCAAAACAATTTGTCATCAAGAAAAGTGACCAAGCTAACCTAAACTTTAAACCTAAAATTTTCTCAGAAACATTTATTACCCGCAGTGAGTCTTCAGATCATTTTCCTTTAATTTGAAGAACCGTTTTCTAATTTGTGCGGTAATAAGTACGACAAAAATCTAAAAACTATAATTCATAGTAGAATGATAAAACAGGACGGTTCAGCATCCTTTTAAGGACGTTATAAAAAAGAATTGAAAACTCTGCTTAAAAATCACAAATTTATAAATCAAGACATTCGCGTGGTTGCTCGGCACCTCAAGTTTTCTGATTTTTGCAGTTGCCAAATCATCACCCGACGAGAAGCGAAACGTTTCTCTTTTCTTTCTTTCTCTCTCCTTCTCTCTTTGTCGAGATTGCAAAATTATTTATGCTGCACGCTTCTCGTGCATCGGTTTCGGATTTCCGAGCGAGTCGATGCTAATAACGCTTTCTTCACTCGCGCGTAAGCGCGATTGCGCTCTCGATGCGCACGCTCGCGATGCGTCGCCTCATACGCGTGGGTGGGTGTGTAAGGGCTTTTGTATTGTCGTCGAAGAAAGTATTTCGGAATTGCGCAAATCCACTGCGACAACAGCGGAAAGAGGACGGCGGCTCGCTCGAGAAACTGGATCACCGACGCACAGTTCCACCGCAGCCTGATGGCGAAATTTCGAATTTTGCATTCGGACGAATTCCTCGCTTCAGAGTTGCAACAAACGCGCCCGGTCAATTTTTGTAAAACATTGTTCGCAAAGATTCACAACAGTCGTTTCTCGCGAACACATAATTGACAAATATCAAGCGAATTCAATATATATAAAATATTGGAAATAATATATTTACAATATTGATTGTTTTCTGATAAATAAGAAAATAAATTGTAACGATCTGCGCGGTTGTTTTTCCGACAGAAAAAAAAAACAAATTCGATTCTTTGAAACGTATTTCTTTAATTTGATTTAGCAACTTGAACGTATTAGAGGAACGACCAGGCAATCGCGGGCAATGTCAACGATTATCCGCTTTCTACTCTAGAACATTATCTTTATTATCTAATGCGCTAATCTTAATGTTCAGAAAATTCCGGAAGATGCGGATAAACTGACAATCTTGCGAGTTGAGCGATGAATACATTTGGACGCACTCAAAGACAGAGGATCTTGCGCGATCAAAATTGCGAAGCAAACGAAATCTCTGAAGACTTAAAAAAAAAGGGGGGAAGGAGGAGGAGGGAAAATCCCTCCGTGAAATGGGATATCTCGGGATTATTTTTACGAGATGAAGCAATAGTGCACGAAATTCCGTATTCGTCTGACGCAGTAATTTCACGTGCGTGCACGACGCAGCCGCTGCTGCTATTACGGTAATGAGATGTTTCGCGAATTTATACGACGAGACACATTTGCGACAATAAGTAACAGAAATGAGTGTAACGTTACGGTAATTGGGTGCTGTCTCGAGTGACGGTAGGACGGAATTCTACGGATGTGGAGAAGACAGCGGAGAGAGAGAGAGAGAGAGGCCTCGCGTGTGCAAAATGTATTTTTGAATGCAACTCTACGGTACGTGTGTGCGGTTGCGTTATCGGGCTACGCGATCTCGCGTAGGCTCGAACAACACGAAACGCCGGAGATAAACTAGATTCACACGATTAAGAAGATAATTGGTCGTCGTTCGACGCGACAAAACCGCGTTTCCCTCTCCCCGTCTTTTTATTCTGTCGACCTCGCTCTCACGCATCTCCGCTAATTTGTTGCTAATTTTGTCAATTATTCGATCTTTAGCTTTTTAAACACTTAATTCGTAAGTTGTTCTTTTTTTTTTATACATGTCTTCTTCAATCGACTTTCCTGTAAAAAATAGAACTACCTAGTATATTTTTTCCTTATCTTTTTCTTTTCGCAAATGTGTTATATTTTGTATTCGAGGTCGTCGGAGTAAAAAAAAACTGAAGACGTAACTCGAGCAGATATTTCAGATAATTGTGCGGATTTAACGTCGCAATAATTAGTCGCGTCACGGATGCTCCGATTTGTAATGCTCGGATTAAAAAAGTGACGCTGGTCGCACTGTTTCCTTCCGGTACGCCTTTTTAACGCGGGACTTACAACGCGGGGAGAGGGGCCGGTATGGTGTATAAACGGTACCGTAACCACATTACAAAAAAGTAAAGCGAGCAACGCGAGCTAATGAGTAGTGGGGAGGAGGTGGAAGCCCAGAATCTCTGACCGTGAGAGTATAAGATCGCTCGTGATCGTAATTAAACGAGTTTTAACAGTTTTGTATATCTCTGATGAAAATCTCATTTTATCTGCTCAGCACGGTGCGTTGCCAAGGTTACACTCTTCGAGGTTGAATATAACATCACGTACGGAGTTTCGTTATGGTGCGAGAAAGAAAATAAACGCGCTTCGATTTTTTAAACTTTTCACTTTTGTGACATCTTCGTTTTCGCTATTAAGCCGTCACGGCTCTTCGTCGCCCCCCTCCCTCTTCCCAATGTTTCACTTTAACGAGAATACACACAGTGAGAGTATACACATAGTGTGTGATATTAATTTTTTTTTTACCGACTCGGATGGTGGAGATGGATCTTCATTGTTTTCTCCATTTCACGTAATTATTTATTCATCGCGCACGTCCGCGCGCGTATCACATCATTACCTCGCAGATGTATAATAACTCATTAGAGCGAGCTATTCTCCGCGGATTAAGACCACAGATATATTATTGATGTAATATCGCGGCCGAACGTCATCAACTGATCAATCATCTCTCTTTCGCTCGCATTTCCGGTATTTATGACGCTCGCAAGATTGTGAAACGCCCGAAATAAGTGACGCTCGGGAAAGAATGTTAATTAATCTTTTACCGAAGAAAACAATAATTATAGATCTTTAAAGAAGACGAATAGTTTCGACATCAAAGAAATTTTTATGACTCGATCGTTTCCACACACGTGTCGCTTCAATTTCGCTGATGGTCTTTCGCGGATTTTTACAATTGCGGTGTTGAAAAATTAATTATCGACGCGAAGCGTGGCGTTAGCCGCGCAATGTTGCTCCGAACTTTTGATGACGCAATAATTCATCGGATGGTGCAACACACACACTCCGCCCGACGAGGTAAAAAGGGATTGATTTGCGGTTGCGCGAGCTAACGACGAGAAAAGGAAGCGCCGGGGAATCGCGTACATACTTTGCTCGCGCGGAGCAGACTCCCCCCGGGCGTGAGCGGAAAATCGACGTACCGTGAACACGCATCTCGCAAGAGTGCTTCTCATGAAGCCGAGCATCATGCGAGCGAGCGAGCGAGCGAGCGGCGGCGGCGACGACGACGAGGAGCGCAGCGCGCTATATCGCATGAGCACAAAGAATTATTACATCTTCGCGGTCTGATGCACGAGCGACGAAGCAGCAATGCTCTTAGTCATGCCATATCCAAAAGTGGGCTCTCCGAATAAGCGACGGCTCGCGCACAGGAAGCCGATTTGATCATCATCAAATTACCGAGATTCATCTCGTTTAAATTCCGGAAATAACAAGAGTAGTATATTGTTTTTTATTTGCGATCGCGACATTGAAGTGCGTTATCTGCCACACGTATACACACACAATCAACGTGTATATATGCGCGATACAACGCGTTCAAAAGAATAATTAACCGGGCGTCCGGAAAAATATAGTCTGAAACAAAGCAACGTTGTGGGAGGAAAAAGGGAAAAAAGATAAGAGATGTTGCGTCGAAACGGCGTCTTTGAAGAACGTTTGAGATGTCTTTGGGGGTCAGATCGCTCGACAAGAAAGAAAATAGTTTGTCCGTTGCTCAAGAACGAGCGATAATGCTCTTCGACCGCTCGCTACGCGTCCAGCCAAGTCTTGCGATTAAAGGTGCCGAGAAGAGGCCACGCAGATGCTGGCCTCCTCTCGGCACCTGAGTACACGAACGCGCGCATTATCTTCTCGCCGCGAAAGAACACGCCTTTGTCATTCGCTCGACACGAACTTACACACATTCATCGGTCCGTGAGCCGCGCAAACGTATCTCTCCGGCCGTGTGTATCTCTCTCTCCTCGTGAGCTAAACGGCATTCGTAGAGCGAAGAGCGTCAAAATATTCTCTAAAATGAGGCGAGAGATAAGGAGATGAGAGTTTAATCGCGGGATTCTCGTGGCGTTGCAGCCGCCACGCGATCGCGCGAGAAAAGATCGTAAATAAAAACGGGCGAGCGTGTGGAGAAGCGAAGTGGATCACAGATGTACAAATAGTCAGTCTCTAACGAGATGAGAAAGATAAAGAGAGAAAAATACAAAGTTTTCCATTCGCTAATTAATACATACATAAATTAATATAATACAAGTCTGTGTTACATTTTATCTAAAAAACAGTTTCTTTCGGGATTGAGATCGGGTTAATAAAAAATTTTTACATTAAACTTCGTGTAATTTAACACAACATTAAAAACCAATTAAAAATAGAGTGTTTTTAAATATTATGTATGAAATATCTGTAAGAGAAATATTATCCGTCGTGAAATCGAACTGTACAGATCTCTGTGTGCATTTACGAAAGTGTAAAAAGAAAAAAATGACACCAAAAACAACGTCGCCATACGTAAGAGAACGATATGTGGATACAATACCGCGTATTCTGTGTGTTTCGTACGATCTCGTATATAACGTAGGCCTTTCCACGCACATGACCGAGCCCTCGTCGTGGGTACAATGGTCTACTCCGGAAGTCGGCTACCTGTCTCCCACGTGTGATGCAGCTTCCCGAGTCCACGACCAGACTCTCTCGAAAGTCGATATTCTGTACATTTCTGCAGCGTATACGCACGTGTGTTCGCGCGCGCGCGCGTGTGTGTGGGTATGGGGGAGGGAGGCACGTCGTCGTACTTTTAGTATCCGGACAATCAAGTTATGGAATGCGTTAACCTGTTCTGCTTTTCACATAGAAATTCAATAAAGCGTTCACATACTCGGTAAATTTTTTGTCTGTAACATTTGGAAACTGAAGTTATAGACAGCACGTTTTTTTAATCCTACGAACGCTCGTAAAATATTGCGGAAGTACCTTATGGGTGGAAAAAAAAATTTACGACGTGTGTTTTTTACCCGAAAAGAAGAAACTTTTATTGAATTTTATGGAGATAATTTTTTACACTTTTGTGCATTAAGTTCACCGAACGGAAATGCGAACAATCTTCTTTTTCACTTTGGGATGCAATTTTTCAACACACAACGCGACTTTATGTCGCGCGCACAAAGGTGCGTGATAAACTATACATATACTCAGCGAGTAGGTATACGGACAAACACGTGATACTTTGAAGTTTAGAGGAAAAGTTTTGGGATGACTTGAAACTTTATCAATCTTTCACTTCTCTTCAAAGATAATTTCTGATGTATATTTCAAAGTTCATGTTTATAATGAATGTTTAAAAAAACAAAAGTAATATCGTCGTCTTGAAGAGAAACGAGATAAAATTCTTGAAAATGCGCAGCATCACTATTATCTTCGGTTTTTTCTTCTTCCTTTTCTATCTCTTTCCGTTTTCTTTGTCTTTTTGTGCGTTTGTGTGCGTGGCTCCGATACGACTCCTGTCACGTACACATAAGTATCTTACAGCAGCCAGGTTCTCTTCTGTCGCGCGTATCGTCCCAGCTCACATACACATACGTTATCTGTATGTGTGCGGGAATGAGGACCGGATTATACAGGTAACGCCAGGCGTTTTTATGCCCTCTCTATGTTTCCAAAGTCTCGTGTATCTGCGACGGAGAGAGACGTGTCGGAACTATTAATGAATGACAGTCATTGGTGCTTTTTTTGAGAGTTTTGCCTTTTCTCCACAAAAATGCACGTGTATATTTTTTTCGAAAGATTCACCTTTTAAGAGGTCTTTTATGAGACTTTTATGAGACTAGATGCGTAACGTTTCCGTCAAAAAAATTAGACAAAGTGTTACACGTGTTAAACTTCCAAGTTTTCACGTGATTTTTGTATAAAATGTGAAATTTAAAATATAATAATGTAAGAAAACTATATATGCACACTTGAATAATATTAATAACATTAAAACATTATGAACATATATATTTATCGTATAATAAATATGTACGCATGTACATAATTGTATACATATTTTTACATTATATCTTGTATAAATTATTCGTTATCTGATCTGGAAATTATAAGTATTCTTGAAAGATACAGTTTCTCTCCAGAATTCTGGAAGAAGGTGTTATTTGTACTTCCTGTGCAAGCGGGAAGCGACTACTATGATCCGGCCGACTTCACTTTTGATTTCATTTCATTTTTTTTTCTTTTTTTGGTCTTTCCTCTCTATCAGCGATACCGCAAGTTCGTGACGGAAGTATTTTCGGACAGGTGGTTTGCGCGCTGTTTTGCCAATCGCATCTCTAAGGTTTCTCGCTCGCGTCGTCGATCGCGTTGCATAAAGGTTTCTTCGGGATCATTCATACACCCCGAGGTCGCTACCCCGTTTGCTGCAAACGCGCCGGATATGCGGAAAGATTTTTTTCTCGGTTCGATCGATTTGAACAATTAAGAAATTTTGTTGCACAGAAAATATTGAACAATTTTGTTCTCTCTATAAAATCATTAATATAAAAAAAAAAAAATACGTCAACAACGCTGTAATTTATTGCTCAACGAGAATTCTCTAAAATCCGTCGCGCGGGACGACGCGCGTCTTGTCGGCGAAATTTCCGCGGCTCGCAATTACCGCAACATTATTAAACACGCGAATTATACACATGGCGTGTAATTGCACACGATATATTGTCCACATGAATGTACACGCGACTATCCGCGAAAAACATAAACATACGTGCATACAAACGTTCGCCGCAAACACACAGTTCGGTGACCCTTAATAGATGTGCATCGAAATTTATTCACATTTATCATACCGTGCCGCATTAGTCATTGCCCGAGCGCATGGAATTCCAAAACGCGCACTGCCGCTCTCGACGTTTACGCGCATGACGACACGTTGTTACATCGATGCTGATTTTAGATGATGTCATCTGCAAGTGCAACGGACACAACATGTGTATCAATCTTTTAATTTGTGCGTTCTATCGAGAATTATTTACATAAGAAATAGATAAAACTCGCTCTTAAAACAATTATTTACTTAGGATGTCTCATTAATACGCGTGTGTGTGCGCGCGCGCGTATCTCTTTCGTAAAAATGTAATATATATCTCTCTTTTACACAACGCATTTCCCTTTCAATAATCAAAGAAAAGTGAAACTCGCCATAAATACGCCATTAATGAGATTTTTGTTCTTCTCTATTTTTAATAATCACTTATCTCAGAGATCTTTTGTTAAGAATATTATTATTTAAAGATATAAACACACGTGTATAGCATATAAAAACTTGGAGAATAGAATAACGCGCGATAAGATTTATCTCTGTTGTGTTCCAATGTCAATTTTTTCTGTAAAGAGATACACACGCAAGATTAATTCTTATATTGATTTCTCATATTATTCTCACGTGCGTGAGAAAAAGAATAATCATGTACGCGTGTGTGTTTGTGTGCGCGTCGAGAGAGACGACGCTAACCCACTCCCTCGCGCTGTCCCAACAGCGCTGGAAAAAAAAAACAGTACTTCCAATTGGTCATATTCTAACGGATAACCTACATTCGCGGCGAACTGATACGCTTGCGACTGTCGTCCACGTGGATTAGCCGAGTCCCTTTCGTATGCAACTTTCGTAGCTTCCTTTCGTCGTCCGTACACCTTACACGCGCGCGCGCGCGTATCTCTACGTGAGCGCGCCCGTAAACGCGCGACAGGAATGTGTGCGCGCACCTACCTTTCCGAGTAGTATCAGTACACATGTGTGTCTCTATAAGTGGGTTTCCTCCGATGGTGGATATATACCGGTGATGTCTCGCGTTATAAATTGAGTTCGGGCGGGAGAGAAGCGGAGGGGGAATCCCGTCGCGACGCGAATAACAGACCTTCTTCTCGGTACCATCTGCATGATCGAATTTTCAAGAATCGAAAGAAAGCCAATATGAATTGTATTACACGTGCGCGAGAGGACCCGTCATCATCTCTCTCGCCGTTGTTTTCACACCATCTGTGAAGTTCGCGAGAGAGACACACCGGTGTTGCTGTTCCGGTGCGTGAAAGGTAAATATCCGCGAAGATTTCGAAACCGCTTTTCTTGTCTGTTAAACAAAAAGTTGGTCTTTTGTCAAAAGTGGATGTCGTGTCGAAATGAATTAATTTGACTCCTTTGTAAGGAATCAAATGCGATTATAAAAATGCACACATAGATATAAATGTTACATTAGAATTCCGATTTGTTTGCGATTTTAAATAATTTTCGAGAAAAACTTCGAAGGTTCAAGCAATTGCGGACAATATATCATCTCTTGATAACTTAATTAAAAAAAGAAATCATTTTGACAATATAAATCTTCAATTTATCTCTCCGAGATATGAAACTTTCTGTGGATTATATTAGTCTTGATAAATATGGGAACAAAGACAACCAAATCATAGGAATTGTACACTAACGACGTACGTTACGCCGATAACAATTAGTGCTAAAGCATCTGTCTACATAATAAAGAAAGTTCGTTGGAGATTAGCTCACGAAGGAAATTAATCCGTGATTCAATCGAATTCGTCGAATTCGATAGAGATGTGACCATTTCTTTTGAGCGATTATCGAGATAGAGATACAGCGTGTTTTTATCTGGAAAAGTGATACGAGAATATTTTCTGACTCTCACGTAAGACGTAGCTTCATGTTAGTCATGTGTGCCGACCGATATCTGGCCTTAAGTATTTATACCTGTTCGTCTTGTTGAATATGTGTTTCTTACTTTCGTTTATATACCTCCTAATCTTACATTATAATTCTTAATATTCTGTTTTCTTAATATTCTGTTTTCTTAATATTCTGTTGTGAGAGACATGCATCTTTGAAATTAGAAAATTGCGGAATGTCTCTCAAATAATTTACATTCTCAAAATGTAGTCCGCAAACAAATTGTTTACGAATTTTCACGTAAATAAAAAAAAAACACTTTTTATAAAATGGGGGTAGGAAGTAAACAATTTTAATTTTTTCTCTAGAGAAATTTACGCGCAATAACGAATATCTCTGTCGACAACACGTCGCTGAGCAATATCTATAGCAAACATATATAGGTCGCTAAATTCTCTTTCGTATTTGCCGTTCTGCGAACGCGAGTGTGCGAGTTGAATCAAAAGTCGCGTAGTCGCACGATGACACGATATTGCCCGTCTAATCTAATCTGGACCACATGGACCACTAATTGCGTTCGCCGTGTGTTATCAGTGTTGTTTCTGCGTAATCGAGATACACATCGAAACGCCGAAACGAAAACGATCACCGAGCGTGACGATTTTTATCAGAGAGCCGCGAGACTTTGACCTAATCCGTACCGGATGGACCAGCCACGATGACATCATCGTACAAACATGGGCGAGGACTTGGAGAAGCAAACAAGAGCGATCTAATCGCTCGCACTTATCGGGAACAGAGTTTTACGGAGCGAGCTATATACCTATATTGAGCGTTGCAGCATCACTACTTTATATCTTTCTCAAGGATTTGCCGGTGGAAAAACTCGCCGCATTCGCATTTACAGACGATAAGCTTAGTCACTCAGTCGCGATCGATAAGTTTTTCGAGATATTTTTCTCGAATTTTCCTCATTCACACGCTCATTATATGTAATATCTTATTTCAAAACGTAGATACTATAGCAAATCTTGCGATTAAAAAAATTTCGTACCTGTTAGAGAAGTTAGACTTTTTCTCATCAAACCTGTTTTCTTATCTCGAATTTAATGGATACGATACTTCAAACACACACACACACACACAGAGAAAACAATTGTCGTCAGTTATTTTCTCGTAATTATATTATAATGCGCTAAACGTTTTCCTTCGAATGTACGATTTCTTCCGTTGTTTGTTTTCTGCATATTTCTCTTCTGATCTCTCTCTCTTCTCTATCTAATGAGTTTTTAATGCTTCTTTGAAAACCCGAGCGAAGATTTTTTTTAATGTTACGAGATCACAAGATCACACATACACCCGTAAGAAGAATTAGTTTATTTAATATTTTCTCGTATTTGTTAGAACATTTCCCCAGTCTTGTTCTTTTTGCTTCCTTGCTTTGTTAAGGAAGTTGTGTTTTAATTTCTTGATAAATAATTATTTTTTCTTAGAATTTGACGTAAGTGCAATTATAATTCAAAACTGTTGCTCAGCTGTCAAGATATTTAATTTAACCTATCCCTTAAGTTTTACTTCTGTCACCCTTCTCGTACGTTAGAAAGGTCAAAGCACCCTCTTCTCGGATAGAAGAACGGAAGAAGACGGTTAAAAATCAAGCGCGTCTTCACTCGTTTTTGCGTTGGTCCGATATGACTTCCGACAGATTCGGACGCGAACAATGAAAAAGGGTTTCCTCTTCGGCAGGTCTCTGCAGCATCTGGTCATCGGGTCAAATCTTTTGCGCTCGCGCACAGTCATCGTGACTAAGATCCAGGTATCGAGAATTAGCATAGGCAAAGTATTCTCCTAGAACCGTTTACGGTGTAATAGCTAGGAGTAAACTTTCTGTCGCTGGTCATTATTTTATCCCGGAAAAATTTAAACCTTTAGACCTTTTTTTTTCCGACGCTGCGCTCAGAGATGTGCTAGAGATATTCTTACAGTTCAGTTCTATTTTTATACTTTAGGAAAAAATAGTGGGCGGTTGAGAAAAAGATGCAAAAAGAGTTTCCAAAGGGTTTTCAAAGGGAATAATGTAATTGTGTATACGTTTAGAGTTTCCAAATGGTTTCCAAAGGGAATAATGTACACGTTTGAATTTTTCTGCTCTCGGGCAATATCAAATATTTGCAGGATAGTTTACGAATAAAAAACAAACAATCGGATAATTATCTATGATTGCACTGAAATTAGTGCAAATTACTGCACTGAAATCATCAAATTATTATTGTAAATAAGTACAGAATATGTTTATACTAAAATAAAAAAGAAATCTGATATTTGCGTCAATGTCCTTTGCAGCTCACTCGAAAAATTATTAATGTCTTTCACGAAGGCGTCTCATAATTATTAAATAACAATTTTAATAAGCAGGTACATTTTACGTGCTTCTCACAAGAGTCCACAGTGTTGCTTTATTTTATCGTGACATATATTTTCAAGCTATCAAGGTTTCTGCTCGAAGTACTTCACGGGCGCAACTTTATCAAAATCGTAAATTGCGCATCGGCCAGCCGGTGTCCTCTACGTCTTAACGAAACTGACGCATATAATGCATATATTATCTATGATACCTGCTCGGTCATCCATCCAATGATGTTGACCTTGCGCCTTTATCGGCGAACGGTTTTTAACAATTTGAATAACGTGTGAGACGCGTAATAGATTTTTTTTTTTTTTTCAAATTATCATCTTCCGTTTCGAAAAACTGTCTGCTTTTCTAAACCGTCTAGTTTTACTACTTTGTTTTATCGCGTTTCTGTCTAGAATCGATCTGATTGTGCAATACTACACTGAGAAAATTTCATTAACAATTTCATTAACTGTGTGATACATAAAGAGAAAAAGAGAGAGAGAGAGAGAGAGAAACTGGTTCAGAGATAAGGAGACTAAATCAGGTGAGAAATCGATGAGTAGTCGAGGCGAGCTCGGGCTCGCTCATCGCCTCCACCGGGGGAAGCATCACGTCGTCATCAGACGCGAAGCACGTAGATGGCAAAAGGCGATCTATCGAGAGGGGTGGTCGCAGTAGTGTGGGTGGCAAACGCGTCAAGCTTAGCCGACTCACAGCCTGAGTTGTGTTCATGTAGTTGTGAGATACATCGGCGCGAACAGCAGCAGAGAGGGGATCACAGAGAGTAAGCGTGTCAAAGTGGGAGAAGAAGTCAGGAAAGGAGACGAGAGCGATAGAGGAGAAAGGGGCGAAGAAGGTTTCCTCCGGTGAAAAACGTACTTGGACATAGGCGTCCCCAACGAGGGGCGTTTGCAGACGTGTCTTGATTTATTGAAGATATTGTCTGGTAGAAGAAAAAGAAGAAAGAAAAAAAATGTATATTTGAGAGAAAAATTTTATATTTGAAAGAGAAAAGATGAAGAATATGTATAATAATTAAATAAGTTTTCAATTGCAAAATAAGTGCATGTGAAACAATTTTTTTTCAAGCGTATAATATTTTTTTATATAAGTTTTTTAAGTAAATTCTGTTCTTTTGTAAGTACAAAATATATATTTCGGACGTATGAACGAAAAAAAGAGCGCAATTGCTACATAAATCTTTACAAATTTTGGCGTTCACACGAAATGCGGAAGGTCCGATTGTCCGACTTCTCTGACAGAAGTGTTACTTTTTGCAACACACATTAAAAAATGTAGATCTTCAAATAAACATCATTGAAGTACTGCCATTTACTTGGGTAGAGAGAAAAATTTAGATTCGAGATGAAAATTAGCATTTGATCTTAAATTCGATCAGTTGCCAAAAAGAAAAAAATTATATAAAACTCAAGTGTATCGCTCGGGCATCTAGCATTGAGCTTACGTATCTCTTATCTATTTTTCACAGTTTTAAAGATACAATTTTCACTATGTGATCAAGATCAGACAATATAGATGAATCACTTGTATATTTGTTTTTCATATTTCATTAAAATTTTATTTTTCCTCTCAATTAGAGTAGAACACATACAGAGTTAAATACGCTTGAGATGCACAGAGATAACGTATCTATCTCACACGTATCAGTATTACGTTACAAAATCCAGAAGTCTGAATGAAGAAATCGACAAATACTCTCCGGCTCGAAGATTTCGAAGAAGACGAGAGAGAAAAAAAATATGACGACGATGAACGCAATTTCTTTCTGCAGACGCCCATGTATCCACGTAGATGTCGAATGGCTACTTGGTGGGACAGGTTGCGAGGGTGCGGGCAGGGGATATCTCGTGCTGGCAAGTGGGGATGACCGCAAGGAGAGCCAGCAGAAGAGGTGAGCGAGGTGTACGAGTAGATGCGCGCGCGGCGAGGGGACAAGCAGCAGGGACCAATCGGAGGGAAGGGATGATGGAGCTTCAGCGCTGAGCGCAGGCTGAGAGAAATTGTCAGAGACACTGTTACGCGGCGAGTCGGCCCGTCCTGAGTCATTCTCATGGATCTCGGCTCGTCTTTTGCTCTCGTACCCTCTGTCCCGCCTCTTCCCCGCAACTCCGAGCACATCGCATCCCTCGCTCTCTCACCCTCTCACGATTCTCCCCCTCCACCTCGCCGCCTACGTCGTCGTCTTCTGAAAATCGGTTCTCTCGTGGTTTCGGGATCGTGGTCTCACCTCACCAGACGTCGAGGTAACTGCGGCGAGAGCAGAGGTAACCGCGCGATACTTGTGCTTTAGTGCGCCGCTGAATGTCGAAGCTTAGTGACGAACGGAATCGAGATAAGGTGACGAGAGGACATTCTCGTTTCGAGTTTACAATCGATCATCGTCGTGTCTTGTCTGTGCGAAGAATCGATAGTGCTCCATCCATCGGTAGTGCGGCTGACATCCTGCCGGATTCTGCTCGAGACTCTGTGGGATTCTCGCCGGATCATTTGTTGTTGGAATCTTTCAAAACGTGCATCTCGCCGAATCGACGCTTCCAAATTCGCGATTGCATGGACCTCGTGGTGAGTGCAATCAGTTGCTTGGATGCTATATCAGTTGTTCGAA
This sequence comes from Pseudomyrmex pallidus, assembly GCA_014825455.1. Taxonomy (NCBI): domain Eukaryota; kingdom Metazoa; phylum Arthropoda; class Insecta; order Hymenoptera; family Formicidae; genus Pseudomyrmex; species Pseudomyrmex pallidus. Next base: position 14,640 of record QVNV01005516.1, on the reverse strand, counting down.
TCTTTCCTCCGGAGGAGTAATCGCGAGTCGTCGATCCGCGGCTGATCGAGCATCATGGATTACTCGAAAAAAGGTACGTTTTTTTTAACAATTGTTGTGCAAGCTTCGATCTTTCTTTCTCGCGTGTAGACACAGATGTTCCTTCAAGTATATAGGAGCAGCGATCTCGCATGATCTTCGTATTCGAGTGTTTTTTTTTTTATGATTGTATATATTTGTACAACAGAGTGCGTAACTTTTTTCGCGAAGAATTCTGCAAAACGCGTGTGATCACGCGTCGAGTTGAAAGATGATAAAAGATATTCGCGACATTCCACCTGCTGTATAAACGCGCTAAACATTAATTTTTTTCGGCCACTTTTTGTTTCACTTCCGAAGAAAAGGAAATGACATTCTGGGGGACACGTGAGAGTGTGATTGTGTTTGTTGGTGTGTGTGTGTGTGTGCGCGCGCTCGCGCGCGTGCGTGTGTGTGTGGTCACGCGAAATTTTCTATAATATAAAATTTAAACATGTGTGTCAGCCAACACTCGCTTGCTTCTTTCATGGTCAATTTCTAAGAGCGAGCTGCGTTCTCGAGATTCTGTGTGAACGAAGCTCACACCGAGATAACGAGATTATATCACTTGTATTGGTGACGCAATTTAACAATCGTGTGCGGGTTTCAGTTGTTGAATTTTTGTCGATTATTATGCAACAAATATGTAGACGTTCTCGTCTACATATCGGTATTGTGTTACGATATTTCGTAAAACAACACACAATGAAAATCGCGCGCTATTTAATCGTTTGCTTGAAATCCGGGAATGAATTTCAAATTTATATATTACATCTTGCCAATAGCTGCACGAAAAAAGTGTTTGCAAACAACAAAGATGTAATAGGTCTTCTCGTTGCACAGACAACGTGTTTTTAATTATACTGTTAAAAGGGAAATTTAAAAAATATCTCCCGAGAAACTTAAGAGATTCTTTCTGACTCCTCTTGTCTTTTGAATACGCTGTCAAAATATTTTCATAAAAATCCAAATAATCTTTGCTTCTCTGATATCATCAAAATTGGTAGAAAGTTTTCTAATTAATATTAATAGTGGTTTTTTGTCAAGACATAAAATATATATACGTTAAAGTAGGGAAACGGCTCTTATGATTTAAAGAAATATGTATAATATAATTTTAATCAAATTTCTGAGAAAAATCTCGTTTAATTTAAAAAAAAAGGAGACAAATAATTTTTATCTAAAATAATGTAAGATAAAGTAATACTGGAATGCTGATCACTTACGAAGAATTGGTTATTGGTTGAAGAATTATATTGGTGTTCCGGTGTGTACAATTTACAAAAGTGTTTCCTGTGATAATATTAGGAAAGCGTTTTCTTCTTGTGCAATCATTTTCGAATATTGTACTATGAGATAAGAGAAAAAGCAATCATTATTAGTTTTGAATGTGTGAAGTACATGTACTAAATAACAACTTAAATGACTGACGAGGAAATAATAATAATAATAATATTGCTAAAATTGAGCATTTTTGAAAAAAAATAAGTTAGTTTTTATCACGTGCGCGATATAAATTTGGAAAATACGAGAGAGATTATAATATCACGAAGCAGAAAGAATTTTATCTGAATTTATATCTTCAAAATGAATGGAAACTTAATACTAAACGATCACCTAACCCCCCCCTCCCCGTAAAAGATAAGAAAATCGATATTCAGAGATGATTAACATTCGATTATTCATCCAGACTTAATTCTTTATCTATTAGAATCTGCGTCGAGTAAATATATAATTAGTCTATCTAAAGATATTCCGTATCTAAAGATTTTCCACTTTTTTCATATATTTGAATTGTGTTTAATGTATATTTGTTTAATGTATACTTGCACATTGTTTGTAATTATTTGCACAAACGAGATTTACACAACATGTATGTTCTTCATCATTATTTTTTGTGTATATATCAAGTTCCGTTAACAAAACACTAGTAATAGATTATGATTTGTGATGTGCAGATACATCAAATGATACATTATCCGGAAATACTTTTTTTCTCTCCCTGTGTTAGAGCGGAAAAATGATTACGACCGGCACCACGAAGTCTGTATTAGGGCGTGGTGCGGAAAGTCAACCGCTCCCTTTTTCACCCCAGCGAAGGGGCGCCTTTTGGTAGCGAGATAGATTAATTAGCGATGTTTTTTATATTGACAAGAAAGTGCACGCATTTACCAACTGTCACGGAAAACTCGTTGTTACAATTAAAAAGTTGCATGTAATGTAAAGTTCAAATAAATCAGTATAATTAATCTTTGAAGAGAGAGTCCGAAAATATATCTATATATCAAGATTAGTTTTTTACACACGTACACACATTGTTTTGCTTATAATTATTCTTATATAAAAGTCGCTTAAATCCTTTTGGAGACTCGCGCTTTAACATCTCTTTGATAATTAAAAATTACCATATTTGATTTAAAGAAGATAAATTTTCTTTTGTATAAAAAATATAAAACATTCAATCGAGATGATTTGTTGAACAACATTCTTATTTTTTTAATAGAGCACGCGGACTAAGAAAGATTATTTTTCGTATTTATCTGAATCGATCCATGATTCAGATAATCTGTGCAGAGACACAATGAAGAGAAACTCAGGTATTAAGAGAAAAAAGACTTCTGATAATTAGAAAAAGATTTAGTTCTCATTTTTAAGAGATTAAGACCAGCATTTATAATCTAATATTCAAGATCGTCTCTTAAGATGCTGTAAATCTATTTCTACATATTTTTTAAATTAAGTGTATCATCTTTTCTCACTGAGAAACTTCGATTTTGTTGACATTAGAATTTTTTGAATTTCACGAAACGGTGTTCTGTTCAAACTCGTAAGATTTTTTTCTCTCCTCTGAAAAGTACTCGATTTCTTTCTTTTAAATGGACGGTCTAATCACATCTATCATCGCTTTTCCGCCTTTACCTGATCGTAAGGTCGCTTTAAGATTTGCATAGAGGTGTTATAGAAGTAATCTATAGATACGCGACGGTAGGGTAGAGGTAGGTACGTAGGTATGACAACCGTGCCTAGGTACATGCGGAAACACTTGGTTGGGCCACGTATATACAAGAGAGTTGCATGAAATCCTTCTTGGGGGAGGGTGACAGATCCTCACAGATTTACCCTCGGTCGATCGTAAATTTAATGAAGCGTGATTATACATTTTTTTTCGGGGAATCTTATTCCACTTCTGTTGCATCGAGATGTAGCTTCATCGAGAACCGCTTCTCTTTCGGGAAATGTACATCCGACCGCGAAAACAAAGAGTTACGTGATTTGATTATATGAAATATTTTCTAATGAAAATTTTTCTCGACTTTCTCTCGTGATATTCGAAATATGATGAGGTTGGAAGAAGATGAAGTTAATTTATTTATTTCTTTTTTTTTTTTACTACACGCGCAATAAACAAGTTTTGAGCTTCGTGTAAAACCTGCTAGACTTCTTTGTTTACTTCAGTTAAAACACGATCAAAATGTTTACTTGAAATGAATGCAGGCAGAAATGAATGACAGCAGAACGGAACACAAAGTGCTTTTGTCTCTTTGAGATGGGTCTCTTTTTCACAGATAGAATGTGTCTCATGAATCATGTGAAGAGAAAAATTTGTCATATCAATCTTAGTTTCTCAAACTCAGCATAAATCTAGTGTATTTTTCGAGTGGTTTTGCGCGACTGTAAATCACTTTATAATTGAAAGAAGACAACAAAATTGAGAGAAAAATAAAGTTTTGACAAACTGAAGCAGGTAATTAGAAAAAGAATTTCTAGACAAATTTGCTCAAGGAGCAAAAATGAAATATGTCCCAATATAAATTAAATAGGACTAAAGAGAATATAATAGAACGAAAAAGAAATAGAAAAAAGGAAAGGGACAGAGACAGAGAAAAGTCATGAGTCATCCGCGCAGGTATGCAGAAGAGGGTTGCCGAGTTACGGATCGGTAAACGCAAGATTGTCAGAAAGAGATTCTCAACCAGCCAACCGCCATCTTTGTTCCTCTTGCGTGGTGCGTGGGTGTATCTGAGCGTGGAGGAAGCGGGGATGATGAGGGAGAACTGGACAAAAAGAGGGGAGGATAACGGCGAGAGAAAGAGGGAGAGAAACGCCGCCGTCAAAAGCGAGGCGGAGAGTGAGAGATGAAAGAGGAGAAAAGAACAAATGAAGGAGAGAAAAAAAAATGTTACAAAAGGTAGAGCCGTAAGCTCGCGGAAGGACAGAAAGAAAGAAGAGCAGAAAAACGCCTAGCGTGATGATGGTGCGCAGGATGTCGAGAAAAGAGAAGAATGGAGGAATTAGCATCGTGAAAGACGCGGAGAGATAGAACCGAGAAGTCTTAGAACAAGATAGGAATTTCTTAGGGTACGAGGGAAAAAGCGGAGGGTACACAAGTGAGAGGGCGAGGTGAAGGAAAGGAAGAAAAAGGGAGATAGGGGAAAAGAGCGAGATAAAAGCAGCTAGGCGAAAGGCCAGTGGAGGGGAACGCGCGTTAGGCCACGGTAGAGAGAGGGAAGTGGGGCGAGCGGCAGGCGGGGAAGGAAGGAGATAAAAAGACTCCGAGAAGATGAGAGGCGGCCAATGGCGGCCCAGCACGACGCCGAGTCGCTGGCGGCTGACTCCCCACCATGGCTGCTTCAGCGCAGCATCCTACGATTCGTAGGAGGAATCGAGCGGAGGCATCAAACGGAAATGCGCATGTACGCCCTCGGCCTGGGCATGACACTGCTCCCTTTTTCCCTCAACGCTCCCCGTAGTCTCCGGCGCGAGGGTGCAATGCAGATATAGGCGTGGCGTTCTGGAGCCTTCAGAATTTCAACCTTCTCGGCTTCCTCTAAAGTGCTCTTTTATTGTTGCACGAGTCCGCCTTTCTTCACGGTGATCCTTTGACAAGAGTTAATTTCTTTCTTTGTATTTATTATCCCTTCACGATCTTTTTACATGCGTCTCATCTACGAATCCAAATTTAATAATTGAAATATGTACCGATAATAAAAGTATCTATTTTTATAATAAAAATATCTTTTTTTTTAAATATTTTTTATATTCAAATTCTGATTATTACAAAATTGTTTCTATAGAATTTCCATAAAATACTTTTTACAATCAGAAATTATGCACTCGGTCAATTTCTTGTGTGCATGTGCAATGGCCAGAAAAAAATTGTTTTAAAAAGACAAAGAGTTTGTTTTTTTTTTATATATGCGGCGCTGTTCTCTCGCTGCTGCAGTTTGTTTTCAATTTTTAGTCTTTTTCCCGGTGCAGGTAGATCACTTCAGGTGAAATGCAGCATAGATTTCTGTGATCGTCGCAATTGGAAATCTTTTTATGATGCTTTCCATTTCTAACGATCGCGAATGAGACGGAAGACCAATCGTTATGATGTTCCATCAACCACGAAAACCGATTTCTATTTTTCTTCGTCGCGCGCGTTTCTCGTCACATTGATGTGAGCATGCGACTGATGCGTATTTTTACGCATCTAATTTTTTTGTTTTGCGTATATTGTTCTAATTTTAATCCTTGCGCTCGGATAACACGGAGTCTTTATTTTCGCGAGATGTTCGAGAAGAACTTTTCAGTAAAGTTAGTTTTTTTTTTTTTTCAGAAGAAAATAACACGCGGATATAAAGAAAAAAAAATGACAATTGTACACTTTTAACGATAACGGGATTTGGTTAGTTTTGTTCGAAATAGTTAAAAAAAGAAAAACAATAAACAGCCGCAATAGTTACATCATTAATCAACGTAGAGTTAACTATCGGGCACGCGTCGAACCGCAGACGATGTTGATCAGACTCGTTTCTCGACACTTGCTCTTCAGAAACGAGCGCGTGCACATGATTTACGCGCATGAATAAAGTTCACCTGCCGACAGGTATATATACGTCTATATGGGCGCTTGTCAAACAGGTTCGCTCGGGACAAAACGACAACCGCTAGTAGTCGTTTATAATCGGCGAGCAACCCATGTAATACCCGGTATATATATTCATCAGGAAATTAATACGCAAAGTGTTTTCTCATGAAAGATATAAATTATGGTTTTTTTTTTGTTTTTTTTTTTTTAAAGAAACTATAAGTGTATACCACAATTGCGCGTATTAAGAAAACCAAGAGACGTGTTTGTACTTTGAATAATTCACACTTGGTGTTGGTTTGATTTCAATTCATGCCGCGCGCGACTTTAAATTATATTGTTCCTTTATTATACGCACAACAATTAATACACGCGTTATCAAAAGATGCGCATAAATATCAAGGCGAGGAGATACGGAGATTTCCGGAAAGAAAAAGACTGCAAAACTACGTTACGTCCTTCGGCTATTATAATCGTGTTAGTTATTACACACCTACTCGACGTGTATTATCCGTCCACCTTTTTTTTTTTTTTTTGCACAAGTTGTGTACGCGCTCGTATGTTGTACATAGTCAATTAATTTGAAATATAAAACGAGCTTTTGATTAAACGCTCGCTAAAAAAAAAATTCAATGACACAAATAAAAGTGACAATCAATATAGCAATTAATAAAACAATCAACGTGTTCCTTTTATTTTGGAGAACTCGCATTTCTTTCCAAAAAAATTCAATTGAAAAAAGTTTACGCAACACACTAACGTTTATGGTAATTTGGAAAATTTCGAAAGATATTAAACAACATAATGCCAAGGTTTTATTTGCAAACTGATATTTTTTTATAGATTTAAATTAATAGTTTTTGAAGGATAGATAAAAAAAAAAAAGAACCACGTATACAGGTGTATATTTTGCCGAAAGATTCGTCTTGTATCTCCGAGATCTGCTTTTTCTATTTATTGCGGTTTATAGCAGGACATCCTTAGCATTCGCTTGATTTATCTTACCGCAATTATGTGATTACACACACATCTCCTCTCTCTATGTGTGTTATAATGTATCACACACATCTCATCTCCTCTATGTGTGTTATAATGTATTAAATTTTTTTTATCTTACTATCACAGAAAACGATTGCTATTTTTCTAGCATTACAGCTTGCAAAAAAAAAAAAAACAATTGAAACAAATATTGCACTTTTTCATTGACAAATAAGTTATGTTAATATCAAAGAGAATATTTTATTGAACGCAACTATCTAAATTCTGCTTCTATTTTGCACTTGCAAACATGGTGATAAAAGTGGAAGATAAATAAATAAATATAAATTTGACATTAGAGTATTTATAATCTTTCAATTTGTTAGTCTCAAAATTGGCAAATGTTCTTACTTTGTAAATTTTATTATCGGGTCATTTAATCAGCACATATACATATTTTCTCAATTAATAATACACACACACACATTCACAAAGTAATTAAAATATCAACTCACTTTCAACAAGCTCGCAACTCACAGCTCGATTTTATCTCGCTTCACATCTTGTGAGGTCGACAGCATTTGAATCGCCGATTTCTCAAAGGATGCCCGCGCCATAAATCCTCTAAAAGTGTGATAAATAGAATAGGCCGTCGAGTGCGGTTAGAACGTCGAGCGAGGACGTTGATAAATGTTATTGTCTCGGCAACATTTGCGGTTCGGGTATCAGCTTCCGGAATACTTAGTCAGATTTGTGTCCTGTGCTGCCGCTGTGACACAGTTCCTTACCTCTAAGTGAGGCTTCTAGAGACGCAACAACACCGGCGGATCTCCTGTTTATCCGTGGTTTTAAAAGCCAACTCGTGCATCACATAGATGGCAATGATATTCCAGCGTACATATAATCTCTGTGCGTTATATGTACAGGATATGTAAAATGTGGTATATGTGTACAGGATGTCCCGTGAACTAACGACGCTTAAGACCAATTCCTGAGATAACTTCGAGACGCAAAAATCCTACGATCAAAGCTTGGAATTTACAACGGTGGTTTTTAAGTTAGACGTAAACTTTAAAAGTTGGACGGATAAAGTTCGCACGCTCTCTCAAGCACGATATAATACACAATTGAAAGCTTGGCACGCGTCAGTGCAGACTGTAGTCGCGTCGAGAGAATAACTTGTCTGTTTCTGGTAATAATCTCTGTTTCGTTCAATCGCATAACGAGTGTCTCAGTGATTTTTATTTGACTTGATAATTATTGTAAAATCTCTTCCAATTTAATAATTAAATATACTTTCAGGTAGTGTGCTAACGTTTTGCTAATTTTGATTTGATAAATTTAGAGTTGGAATTTCCAAATAAAGTAAGAGATGAATTTAGATGTTGGAATTTCATTTTTTTTATTTTCCGAGAGTTTAATTTACGTAAAAATTAGTACAAATTGATTCTTCTCAGCAAAAACCGTATAAATAAAACGCGTATACTTAATGGCTCAAAACCACAATAATTAATTATGCCGACCGCAATAAATTCATTTAAAAGCAATTTGTATTTTATTGTATTAGCGATTTTTTGCGTCAACTGTTTAATTTCTCAATCTCTATTCCGCTTTATAAAATTTATCATTCTTACTTCTCTTAATCTCTCTACTGCACGGATACTCGCTATATCCGAACTGTCTCGGTTTTCCTGTTTCGTCAGATTTGTGGTCCAGACTAAATCGCACTTGCGGGTTTTTCCGGTCTTCGTAATGAAGTTCCTTTCCTGTTTAAGAAACAATTTAGCGAAAAGTTATAACGTAAAATTCAGTTCTTTCAACCGATTTATAATGCAGTAATTATTTAAAAAAAATAACAAAAGCTCGAGTTTTCTTCTCGTTATGTTTATAATTAAATCTTGTAATATATAACGATAACAATATAATCTAGTAATTAGTTTTATCGCGAACTTACAAAGTAATTTATATTTAATATGATTTTTTATATTTTATGTTTCAGTGACCGAATCTGAGAATGAATCTGATCAGAAGCAAGAAAACGAAGTACAAATCGATGCCGCTTCTCCATCATCAAGCGTAAGTCTTCGTTAATACAAAAATCTTCATTAATACAAAAAATAGCTTTTTACATAGACACTACATACAACACCGGTAAACCGCAAATTAACAAATTAAATTGAATTGCTATTGTTTTCTACGAATAAAACAACAGGTCGAGCTGTCGGAGAACAGCACGCATCCGTGCCCAAATTGTCCGTCGGTGTTCTCCAGCTCCCATGAGTTGACCAATCACTTGCGCGGCCACAACTCACCGCGTAGCACGGACTGCAGCGGCGAGGAGCTCGACTACAGCTGCAACGTTTGTAACAAGGTGCTCAGCTCGGCGAGTTCGCTGGACCGTCACGTGCTGGTACACTCGGGCGAGCGGTCGTTCAAGTCCAAGCACTGCAACAACACGACGACGTACAATACAACGAACGGCAACATGAATCGACACGCGAGAAACGCGCATCGTCTGGTATCGTCGAACAGTTGCACAGATTCCGAAGGTAGCAGCAGCTCGGAGAGGCCGGCGATGACGAACCAGGACGAGTACAACAATAACGAGATCGCCAGGCGTAACTCGCCGGATCTGATCGACGATCGACACGACGAACCGTCGCCCAGCGATCGTGAGAGCAAACAAAAATGTTCGGACGATAGCAGCGACACGGAGGAGCAGAGGAGTCACAAGATTCTCATGAATTCTCGGATGATGATGAGGTGTCGGCCGGAAGAGGAGCAAAAGACTTTCAACTGCTCTACTTGCGGACAAAACTTCATGACAAGCGCGATATTGGAGTCTCACATGGACCGCATGCATCCGGAGCTTCAGCCCAAGTGCGAGACTTGCAATCTATCCTTCAAGAACTACCGCGTACTGAACCTCCATCGTTCCATGAAACATTACAAGAAGCACACCGACGGCAACAACAGCCGGAATCTGCGCAACACCGTGGACGGCTTCAAAGATCTGACGTTCATCGACTTCTCATCCGACAAGTTTCCGACGATCGCCCGAGCGGTGTGCGAGCGGGAGCTGCACCGACCGGCTTCTGGCGAAGTCAACAGGTTTCAATGCATGAAGTGTTTGCACGCGTTTCCGTGCAAACAAGCCCAGCTGGCGCACGAAAAGGAATGCAGAGGTCCGTACAAGAACAAAAGAAACGACAACAACAATAACGACAACAGCACCAATAATAATTTTGAGACAGATCTAGACGCGCCGTCGGTCCAGGATGATCCCAAGACAAAACAAGAAATGTTCTTCGCCGTGCTGGATCTTCAGAACAAAGCCTCGGCGCACGAGGCGAAGGAGTTGAAAGAGTCCAGGGATCCGAAAGAAATCAAGGAGTCGAGGGATATTAAAGATCTTGCAGACATTCCAAGCATTCTGTCCGTTAGCTTGAACTGTCTGCAGACTTTTCCTCGCTCGGACGCCAGCACGCCCGAGAACACCGTCAGATTTCATCCGACCGTCAGCTCGTCAGGCTCTTCTGGCACCTGCTCGTCCGAGTACAACGAAGAAGAGGCGCAGGACGCGTTCACCGCAGAATTTCGAAAGATGAAATTGAAGGGCGAGTTTCCCTGCAGATTGTGCACAACTGTGTTTCCCAATTTGCGAGCGTTGAAGGGACACAATCGTGCGCATATGAACGTGGAACCGGGAATGCCGTATCCGTGCAACATGTGCCCTTACACCAGTACCGATAAAGGAGCCTTGATGAAACATCTGAGATCGCACAATGGCGACCGGCCGTTCGAATGCTCCATATGCAATTACGCATTCACCACCAAAGCGAATTGCGAGAGGCATGTGAAGAATCGTCACGGAATGATCAGCAAGGAGGAGGTCAAGAACGTGTTGATATATCATCCGAGTGAAGACTCGACGAACGACAACGTCGAGAGAAGCTCGCCTCGAGTTGTCAGAGAGGACATGCGAAAGAGTCTCGTTTACCCGAGCGAGCGCGAAGAGACTTCTCAGCAACAGCAAATTCATTATCCGCCCATACCGTTAGATTGCAATCCCGGACCGTCGAATGTTCGCGCTGAGATGCTGATGACTCGCTACGAGAAGCCGGAGATGTTCACCAGACCGACTAAAACGCAGGCTCTCAACCTCGTGAAGAGAAACGCGCAAGAAGCGAGCGTGTCTCACGATCTAATCGCGAAGCCTAATTATCCGAAAGTTGAAGTCGAGATGAAGGAGGACATCGAGTCGAGATCATCGGATGGCAGCGTGTCTCTAGTCAGTGATACCAATAAAATAGATACACACCAAAGATTTCAAGCTAGTCCGATGAACTTGACGAAACCTATTGGATTGAACTCGGGAGAGGACGCGCCGTTGGATCTGTCGATGGATGTGTTAGATTTGAGCAGAAAACGGAAGAGAGACAATGAGGATGCCGACGGCCACGAAGAGAAACGATTTAAAAACAATCAGTCAGATTTATATGCTACGAATCCGGCGTTGCTTCTGACTCAAGCTCTTCTCAACAGAGCTCGCGAGACCTCTCCGACGTCGCTCGAAACTTTCTACGCCAATACCATTTATCGCAATCTCGGCACGTTGACCAGCGCAAGCATGATACCACCATATTTTCTGAACTCTCATATGTTTAATCAAGACTTAGCTGCGAAAAATAGACTACAGAAGGAATTGGTGAGAGGTCTGCAGTTAACAGGCGGTGGTACTCTTCCGGTAGATACAGCGATTCCTAGCACCAGTTACGCTTATCCGCAAACAAGAGACGTCACCACTTCGCAGGCACCGAACGAACAGTGTTATCCAAATCTGATGACCAGTCAGACCGCGCCAAATCGTGTAATCGAAAAACCGGACGGTATGTCGTCAAATGATCCCGTTAAGATGGTGCTGAAGAATGGAGTTTTAATTCCTAAGCAGAAGCAACGCAGATATCGTACGGAAAGACCTTTCAGCTGCGATCATTGCTCGGCGAGATTCACACTGAGGAGCAATATGGAGCGCCATATTAAACAGCAGCATCCCCAGTTTTGGAGTCAAAGACCTCGCGGAGGACACTCGACCAGAGGTAGACCGCCCGCAAGTCTCATGGCGCAAAATTCGAATTCGTCGGCTTCGCAAGCTCAACCGAATATTCTCAAACTCGAACCGCCAATGGTTACATCGGATTACAACTCGCATCCCATCTCGAATCAAGTAAAATACGCAATTCTGGCGCAACAATTGAAAGCTAAGATAGATGATAACGATTCAGAGGACGAGATGGTGATAGACGAGGAGGGAACAGGTGACAGGGATGTTCAGGAACCGCAAACTCAGCACGAATCCGGCACGAGCTTGCTGAGAGATCAGTTGGAAAGCAGCGATGATACCAAAGACGTCGTAGTCAAGACAGAAAAAGACACCGAGTCTGCCGAGGAGAGCTTAAAAGAGTCTCGTACCGAACAGACTACTCAAAATGACGTTAACGGAGTCAACTCGGAAGAATCCGAATCTGTCGAAACGAAACCAAGTGCCACTGAAGAGGCAAACACGAAGGAATCTACTGGAAGAGAGCAAGTCAAGCTCGAAGACGGAGCACCCGACCTCGCGAGCGTTTCGAAGCTTCTTGACAACGCGTCTCAGCAGTACCAACAATTTAAGCCGCAGTACTTGAGCGACGAGGAAGGACCGGTGGCTTCGACTAGCGGTAACAACTCCGGTAGCGAGAAGTCCGATTCTATGAACTCAAACTCTAACAACACTTCGTCGAACAAGAAGAAAAAGAAGAAGAAGTCCGCGTACTCGTTGGCGCCGAATCGCGTGATATGTCCCTTCTGCGAGCGTCCGTTCCCCTGGTCCTCGTCACTGAGACGTCACATTCTCACTCATACCGGCCAGAAGCCGTATCAGTGCAAACACTGCTCGCATCATTTCACCACCAAGTCAAACTGCGATCGCCATTTGTTGAGAAAGCACCGAGCGAAGGCGAATAAAACGCGCCAAGCTAGAAATTCCTCCTCGCCAGACATCCAGGTAGTTGCCAGCAGTAGTGTCGCCTCTAACACTAACAATGCGTTTTCCATGAGAAACGTGCCCGAGAGACCGTTTAAATGCAATCAGTGTCCGAGCTCGACGTTCTCCACGTTGGGCAATCTGAAGAAGCACCGATCGACCAAACATCGCAAGACTGTGTCCAGGTCGGAGTCCAGCGATCAGCAAAACAGTCCGCCGCAGTGTGCCGCGCAAAACGACCAGAGCGATTATGAAAGTCCTTCGTCAAGCCAGTCCGATAACTCGTTATCTGCTACCGTAGGCGCAAAATCGAATACCACTACGTCTCTCAATACGCTGACTGAAACCGGCAGATCGCGCAAATCGCCAAGATCGTCTCCCGGACCTGGTGACGTGCCTTTCAAGTGTTACTTGTGCGACAGCGGCTTCGCAGAACGACAAGACTGTTTGGAACATATCAAAGTACATCATCGACGATCTTACGAGATGTTGAAGGCCAAAGGAGCTCTCGAAATGGCGTCTATGAACATAGACGCCGGTGAGGACCAGATGATCACCGCGCAGCAGCATCATAGCGATGGCGAAGAAAAAAAAGGACGTTTTCCGGACTATAGCAATAGAAAGGTAATAAAATACAATAACAAAAGAAACTAATTTTCAAATACTTTTTTTTTTTAATTATTCGGTGTAAACTACTGACTGACTTAAAAAATCGGATAAAATTTAAAAAGAATTTTGTATCGTTTTTTCTTAGTTTAGGTTTTTTTAGACAAGACGATCTTCTTGTTTTCATACCGATCAATAAATGCGAATGACATCTCGCGCAAAGACATCTACAAAATGACTAAATAGCAATATGTTCTTTCATTCCTGCAGGTAGTGTGCGCTTTCTGCATGAGACGATTTTGGTCCGCGGAAGATCTTCGACGCCACATGCGGACTCACACCGGCGAGAGACCTTTCGAATGCGACATTTGCAGCAGAAAGTTCACGTTGAAGCACAGCATGCTGCGCCACCGCAAGAAGCACGAGTCGATGGACTCCTCCATGTACATAGGCAACAGCGGCGACGAGGAAAATTCACTCGCACAACCGCCGACGATCACACCGTCGCCGATCTCTACCAACACCAGCAGACCCCGCACCCAAGACAGAATCTCCTTACCGACCGTCGCGGCGGTTGCGACAGCGGACGCAGCGCCCTGCGCATTGATGCGATATAATCATTACGATAACATGGCCACTCTCACCGGGAGAATGGCGAACGATGGATCGCAAGGTGCTGCTCCCACCCCTTTGTCGTCCACACCACCACCTGCGGAGGTGCCCAGCGAGAGCGGAGATAATGATCTGATCTCCAACTTGCTGGGAATACGCGATAAAGGTCTGCTCGACAAGGTACTTCGTAGCTCGGCGGACGATGCGGCCAAGTTACTGGGTGTTAATCACAACGAGTGATACATAATCGATCGCGCGAGTGGAAACGGAGATGCGATCAAATATACGAGATTAAATAAGTCTAAACATAAGTGAAATAAAATAAAAAATAATTAAAGAATGTCTAGAGTATGAGATGCTGCTAGAGATTCAAGGGAGAAAAATGCAAAACTGGAGACTTCACATATGGTAATTAATCACATTCTGAGGAAAACTCGTGGATATTGTCGTTATTTGATCGCACACTAGTTTCTTCTACTTCGTGTGAGTAAAAAAAAAAAAAAAAAAA
>QVNV01005515.1:0-42255 GCA_014825455.1 Pseudomyrmex pallidus | reverse complement strand
TTATGTTTTAGATACTTAAAACATCCGCGGCGTATTTCAATATGCTTCGAAATGTAATCGTTTGAATGCTTCAGACAGCATCCGGAATTACTTAAAGAGTATGCACCTATAGTGGTAACGTCACACACCATGTGTACAAATATATTAAACGTCAAAGACGAAATAGATGAAAAACTTTATACATCAATTTAATCCTTTAAGCTCTATGCGCCACTATAGCGGCTCTTTTTTTTATCTCGCATTGAAAGCCGTATACAACATTGTTACAATATGGGAATGTTTTTCCATGATTTTACATTTTTTATTAATATCGCATTTTGCGACAGAGCTATATCCGCACAGCGGTATCATATTCACAGGTCATATATATGTCCTGAGCAAAGAATCCGAAAAAAATAACATTCAAGCATTATCACGACACTGAACAAATATGAAAGAAAAGTAAGAAATAGTAATTTTATTTCTCTTCTTTTTCACGTACGTACGCAAGCAAATTACGTATCGAACGTTTTTTCATGCTGCCTTTCTAAAGCAGAGAAAATACTATGAAAGGGTTGTGGGCAATTCGCTATTCACGTATGCAACTCCGCATCTCTCAGAAAGTTAATCCCTTCGGTTCAAGTTTGAAAGAGGAAGGCAACGATAAAGTTGCAAACTCTCTTTCAAACATTTCCATGCCATCCTTTCATCAAATATTAAGATTGAAAAAACGCGCTAGCAAAACACATCTCTTCGTGCTCGCATGCGTACAACGAACTCTCATCCTCATTGTAACGATCAGTAGAGATTGAGCTTGCGGCTTGAAAACACGTGTCACGCGAGATTTTCGAAAGCTTCTTACTCGCCATCAGTTTTTTTTTCGTATATTTTTTCTTTCCGATACTTATTCATGACAGGGAAGCACATTTTGGCTAGATGTCCGAATGAGAAGTACGAGCAAGACGTGGAATATGTCACCAAACAGACTTATGTTCTCTTGCAAATAATCGGTATTTGGTCGTTGCACGAGGGACAATTGTCCGTAACTCAAATTTTCTGCAAACTTTCCGTGATGGCTGTTTGCTGCGTACTCGTGTGTTGCGACTTGGCACTATTCGTTCTCAGTTACATGTTAAGCTCCGAGGAAGACACGCAATCGAAGCTGAAACTGATTGCTCCCATAGTCTACATAGTCAACGCGTTCGCCAAGTACGTGTCTCTCATCACGCACGAGAACGAGATCAGAAGTTGCGTGAGACACGTGAAGAACGATTGGAGATTTCTCGCGACGCCGAACGCGAGAAACATCATGATGAAAAACGTGAAAGCGGCGAGAAATATGTTCACCATATGCTGTAGCTTTCTATATTGCACCGGTCTTCTTTATCACTTGGCGGCTTTGTTCGCGGGTGTTAGCATTAATAACGATACGAACGTGTTGCTCGAGAACTCGAGCCGCTCCGACGAACTCTTGTTCGACGAACAGCGCAGTCCTGCCTTCGAAATCTGTTTCATGATACATTTTCTAAGCGGTTTCATCATGTACACGGTCACGATCGTGATTTACGGACTCGCTTCGATTTTTTTGATGCACGCGTGCGCGCAAATGAAGATTCTGATGATACTAATGAAGAATCTCGTCAAAGAGGAGGCGTGCAAAGAGAAGATCGTAAACGAGAACATGACGATCGTGATCGAGCATCAAGCGAGAATACGAAGGTAAGTTACGTTCGAGACTCGCTTGTAATCTGTTTCTTGGGTTTCTCAAGTCGGCGAAAAAAAATCTCACTTTCAGTTTCGTATTTCTGGTAGAGAACACACTACACCAGAGCAGCCTGTTCGACATACTTGGAAGCACCATACTGTTGTGTTTTGTAGGATACTGCTTTGTGATGGTAGGCTACGGTGAAGAAAAAAATTTCCCATTCTGTTGCTAAACGTTACCGTTGTCACACATGTTGCTGCACATTTATTACACGTTACAAGCAGTTGCTGAATATTGCGTTGAACTCTCTCGCAGGAATGGCAAGACGGAAATACCGCAAACGCGTGCAGTTTTCTCGTTGCTCTGGTTACTGATACAATTAATATATTTATTCTCTGTTACATCGGCGAGCACATTACAGAAACAGTAAGTTTAATTCATTTAGGGTTGACTTAACTTTTTGTACACCGCACACTGAAAAACAATAATAATTTATATTATAAAATATCAGTAATTGATTCAAGAAATACAGAATGTCTGTATTAATGCAATTTCTCTGCACGCTGAAAAAAAAAATTACGTGCAAGTATTAAATATATTTTTTTTTTACAGGCAAATCAAGTAGCTTTGACAGCAAATACGCTAGAGTGGTATCGTCTTCCACAGAAGAGAGTACGTGACATTGTGTTGATAGTAATCATGTCGCACATTCCGTTAAAGGTTACAGCTGGCAAAATTATCGGTCTTTCCTTTAAAACGTTTGGAGATGTGAGTATGATGAAACTTGTGTTTTACGAAGTAGTCGAAAAGAAATATTACACACAGTTGTCGTGCGTAATGATTTTTCTCGGCTGCGCGTATAATTGTTAAACAAAAATCCCGTATGAAGCTTTTCCCGTACGACATATATTGCAGGTAATTAAATCAGCTGTGATGTATTTTAATATTCTTCGCACGATCACTGATTAACCAACGATTATTACAAGCGGAATAAGTGAGTCATTGAGATACGGTCAAACTTAGTATATTGTATTTACAATTAGATAAGACATTGTCCACAACGATAATGGTGCTCTGTGTAGAATGTTATAAAATATTGTTTATATATATTTATAGAGACAAAGAGAGAGAGAGAGAGAGAGAGAGAGAACGATATTTCTATATATCATTGTTGAATAATGTGTATTTACGCACGTTTAAATAATAGTCGAATAAACATTTTAAATTTTTTCTTATCGGAAAATAAATTGTTGCACAAGAAGATTAAGTCTATAATAGAAGATGAGGAAGATTATTTGAGTATCTTTTTTTTTCTTAGAATATATACAAAGTTTGCTTCAGTTCCTTCACTTTTTCTGAGAAAATAAACCTCTTGTTTATTGGAAAGTCAAACCCTCCCTTTCGAGCTGAAGTTGTAAACGGGGTTGTGCGTGAACTTCAGCGACCGTTCGAGCTTCTTCTCGCATGATGACACTCGTTAATATTTAAAACGCGCAGGCGTGTCGAGTGCTCTTCGCACACACGCTTCAGTCGATCTTAGTCTACGGTAGGGATCAGTAGAGATTCAAAGCTACTCTCGCTATCTGCCGACACGGCACGTGTTGTGAATCAGCTGTAGCGGTCAGTATTTTTATAGAAAAAGCGCATCTTCAAAAACGCCAAGAAAGATTCTATCTCTTTGTTCGCAATGAGAAGACTCTTTTCGGAAACGCATTTGAATAAGAATTACGAGGAAGACATAGAATATGTCACCAAACAAAGTCGCTGTCTCTTACGAATACTCGGCGTTTGGCCTCTTCTCGACGGAGACGCGTCCGTCGCGGAAACCGTCGGCAAGATTTTTCTCGTAACCGTTTGCTGTATCCTCGTCTGTTTCGAGTGCATACCCAGCATGCTGTATTGCATATTCATCGCCGAGGCGGAATCTCGCGCGAAACTGCAAATGATCGCGCCCATGGTCTACTCGTTCACCGCGCTCGCCAAGTACGGCACTCTGATTGTCTACGAGGACGAGATCCGAAGCTGTCTGAGGCACGTCACGGACGATTGGAAATTCGTCGCGGTTGCGGACGCGAGGGACGTCATGAGGGAGAAGGCAAAAATTGGCAGACACATATTCACCATATGTTGCACATTTCTGTACTTCGCCGGTCTCTCCTATCAGACGATCGTACCGTTATCGAGGGGAAAAACGATCACCAGCGAGAACGTGACGATCAGACCGCTGGCTTACGCGGGTTACTTCGTTCTCTTCGACGAGCAACGCAGTCCCGCTTACGAGATCGTGTTTCTGCTGCAGTTCTTCGGCGGCTTCGTCATGTACTCCGTCACGATCGTGGTTTACGGTCTCGCAGCGCTCCTCGTGATGCACGCGTGCGCGCAGATGAAGATCCTGATGACGTTGCTGAACAAGCTTGTCGACGAGGAGCGCGACGAGAAAGCCGCGTCCGAGAAGTTAGCGACGGTGGTCGAGCATCAGATCAGAATACGAAAGTGAGGGGCACATCATCATCGCGCTTTGCTCTCGATTCCTGCGCGCTCCTCTCTTCCAGTTTCGCATTAGTTCATTGCTTTCAGCTTCTTGTATCTGGTAGAAGACACGCTGCAACAAAGCAGCTTGTTCGAAATACTGGGCAACACGATCATGATGTGTTTCGTGGGATATTGCATTCTGATGGTAGGCACGAACGTTCAAGTCGCGTGACGATGAATGAAGTTGTACACAAACACATGTTATACATACATACATATTGTCGTTGTTCGCTTTACCTCTTTGTTACAAAACCGCATATTGTTGCGAACAGGAGTGGCAGGATGGGAACACCGCGAACGTGTGCACCTTTCTCGTAGCTTTAGCTTCCGACACGATTAATATTTTTCTCCTCTGTTACATTGGCGAACACATTGCCGCGGCCGTAAGTCGTACATCATTTACCTTTATTGTTCTTCTAGAAGTTTTTGTCTCTCTCTGCAAGTAAAAAAAATTGTATAAGAATAAAAGCAATAGTTACAAGTTCGTTATAACAGGCAGATGAAGTAGCTTGGACGACAAGCACGCTGGAATGGTATCGTCTTCCATCGAAGAGGACACGCGATGTTGTACTAATAGTCATTATATCGCATATTCCGTTAAGAATCACTGCGGGGAAACTTTTTGTTCTTTCCTTCAAGACATTTGGCGACGTAAGAATTAGATTGAAATTTTTTTCTGCTACACGTGTAAGATATATTCTCTCTTTTTTAAAGTGACAAAGATAATTTTTTTATACACAAAATCCGTGTTACTTACCGTGTTTCAGGTAATAAAGTCGGCAGTTGTGTACTTCAACATACTCCGTACAGTTACTGATCAATGATAATGATATAATTAATGAGATACTGAGATTACAGGGTGGATTTGGTTATTAGCAATACTTCAAAGTATATAAAAAAAAAAAATGCGTTGTACAGAATAATAAGTGCAAATATAGCGTCTATATTTATTATAAAATTTATATATTTCGTGTATTAATTAATCTACTTTCAGAATTAATCACTACCATAAATAACACACGTGAAAACAATGTTGCTACATCGACAGACAATCGCATCTGTGAGGAGAAAAAATGAGAAAATAGTAGTAGGAGTGCTCTTGGAGAGAATGTGGTAAAACCTATTTGTTACTTCTATCTCAGGAAACGGAATATAATCGCGAAAGAGTTAGAATGTAAAAAGGAAGAAAAGTTGAGAGCAATGACTTTCCTGATTGTTGCAAAAGTCAATAAAGTCACGGACAGAAATACTCTTCACAGAAAGCGATCTCGTCCCTCGGTGAGCAATTTTATTATAACAAACTTCACTGCCTCTGCAATCTCTCCTTCTTCGCGTTTAAATCTTTAAGACGCGCATGCGAATCGACGAGCCGAGCTTGCGACTCGCCGTTGAGCGATCAGTTGCGATTCAGCGCGCGTTCCAAGTTCTGCATTTAAAGCGTACGATCGCGTATGAGAACTCCGCGGAGCGTCGGCCGCAGTTTGTCGAGAGATGCCGCGAAACGAGCATTACGAGGACGACGTTTTGTACGTGACGAAGCCGACTCGCAACATCCTGCTGGCTCTCGGCGCCTGGCCGTCCACCGGCAAGGAGCGATCCGCGTATCCGAGAGCTCACAATCTTTTGTTAATCTGCATCTCTTACACTCTTTTCTCCTGCGATCTTCTACCGGGTATCCTGTTCTCGCTAATGGCCGAGACAACGCTCATCCGGCTACACACGATTCCTCTTCTTCTCTACGACTTTATGTCGGCCAGTCAGTACAGTATTTTTATATTTCGTCACAATCAGCTCAGACGATGCTTGAAGCACGTCGAGAATGATTGGGAGAACATTCTGAGCGCGGACGCGCGAGACATCATGCTGAAGTCCGCGAGAACGGGGAAACGTCTAGTCATGATCTGCGGATTCTTCATGTACACCGGCGTCTTCACTTTTCGCACGGTTCTGCCGTTGTCCCACGACAAAATTGTCACCGATCAGAACATTACAATAAGACCTCTGGCGTGTCCGGGTTACTTCTTTTCTCTTGACGTGCAAGTCAGTCCCGTTTACGAGACGATTTTCGTAATTCAGTGCTTGACAGGGTTCATCACGGTCTCTGTTGCTACAAGCGCGTGCGGCCTTACTGCGATCTTCGTGGTTCACGCCTGCGGTCAGCTGAAGATTCTGATTGATCTGATGAAGAGCTTCGTGAGGAAACAGTGGCGGGAAGAGCATGAAATGGATGACAAATTGGCTGAGATAGTCGAACATCATGTGCGAGTGCGCAGGTATACAGAATTCGCGACTTGCAAACGGCAGTTGCGTTAATTAATTTATTGCTAACATATATTTATGTATTAACAATGAATTCATAACTCGACTTTATTAACCACAACTTTCTATTTTATTATTATTAATATATTTCTTCCTTTCTTTTTTTTTTTTTTACTGATTCAAAAACTATTTTTCATGGCAGTAGTAATTGCTTTTCAGTTTTTTGAAAATGGTACAGCATACTCTAGGGGAAATATATCTGATGGAAGTCATGGTGAATACAATAGCCATTTGCCTCTTGGTGTATTTTTTTATGTTGGTTCGTAAGTTTTAGCAAATTATAATTTCAAAAATTGAATATTTCGGACAAGAAAAAACTTGAGAAGAATAATCGCAATAATAAATTCACTAACTTAAAATTGTATGCAAGTTTGAAATTTTCTGACAATACAACTTTTATTTATATAAAAAAAGACAATGATTTTTTCTAAATTGTAAATTTTAAATTGTAAAAATCATTGTCTTTTTTTATATAAATAAAAGTTGTATTGTTATCTCATATATTTTATTAATGAGACAACATAATTTATATAAAAATACATATATTTATTACGTGTCTAAACGTGTTTATAGGATTTTCAAAATAACAACGTAGGAACTCTAAGCTCTTATCTGATAAGCCTTATTAACATAGTAATTCACATATTTCTATTTTGCTATACCGGTGAACAACTCACCACTCAGGTGAGAAACCGTTAATATATATGTACATAATTGTTTGCTCCTGGTAAGGATTGCACTCACTTGTACAAAAATCTCTGCAATAGAAGTAAATTTCTAAAAAAAAAAAAAAAAAGAAAAATGTGTGTTGCACTATTTTTGAAATAGCAAATAGAAGTTTGATGCAAATTTTATCGGCGTTACTACGTGTTTATCAAAAATCAACGACAGGCGGAAAAAGTAGCTACCACGTCGTGCGAACTCGAATGGTATCGTCTTCCAGATAAGAAAGCACGCAGCGTTGTGATGCTAATGGTAATGTCTAACACGCCGACCAAGATCTCCGCTAGCAAATTCGTCGATTTGTCACTGAAAACATTCGGCGACGTAAGTATCCACCATGGTTAATGTTTATTTCTAAACATAAACTTGTGAAACATTGAATCCTTAAAAGATTTATAAAATACGAACAGTTGCTCTTAATTTTTTTAAGTAAATATCTGATATAAATAAAAATTGAAATTTGTTTCCACGATATTTGTCAAGTAGAATCGCATATGATCTTACAGAAGATTTTACTCTTTTGCTAATTGTGATATTAAATATATCTTAACAAAATATTGCTATAAATGAAAAAAAATGTATCCTAAATATATCTTTTAGGTCATGAAAACAGCTGGAGCATACTTTAACATGCTTCGAAATGTGATAGACTAAATCTATGTATTGAAAAATGCTTAAATCTGATAGTTATAATAATATTTAGCAAAATTATATTTCGGAAATTGATTCTACATAAAGAAAACGATATGTATGCATCACAAATGTTAAAATGTTTAGTGTGCGAGATATATACTATATGTATATAAATATAAATATTTCACATATGTATTATAATTGTATATTTTTTAACATAGAGAAGATTCTTTTACTTTCTCTGTCCGTATTTCCTGAATACGATAACGTGACTGCGTCACGATATCAAACTAGACAACAGAGAACAAAGTTATATATGATAACCATGTTGCTCGTTCGCGGAACTTCTCAGGTTCACTTGGTGTTCACTTTAAAAAGCGCGATTGTCAACAGTAACTACAGAATCAATGAAAGTTATGAAGAATAAGTTTCGCGCAAAGCAATCCTGCCTGCGTCGACGACTTGTGTTTCGCCCTCTCTCTCTCAAGTTTTCTCCGCGATTCAATTTTTTTCTCAAGTATTCCAGACGCGCTTTATTACGTATGCATTCGTTTAACTTTGACTCGCGTTTGAAAAACGCAAGCGCGCACTCCCTTTCATCGAGTCATGCTCGGATCGAAGGACAAGCTCGCCGCGATCAGTGATGAAGAAGCACGTATTTCGTCAGCACGCGCGTCCAATCACGCACATCACGCGCCCTGGGATAAAGTCATAACGGTGGTTTTCTCTCCTTACTTGCTTAATACAAATATCGTTTAAAAAATGTTTGCTAATAAAAATTACGAGGAAGATATAAGATACACAATGCAACTGAATCGCTTCGTTTTCCGTTTGTTGGGTATCTGGCCGTACATGGAGACGAAACCCTCGTTCTTCGAGAATGTCCGGAGAATTTTGCTGATCATTGGCTGCTACTTCTTCCTCTGCTGCGAGTTGATTCCGATGATTTTGTACATAATCTTCGTCGAGAAGCGAACTTTGATCAGATTGAATCTCACATCTTCGGTGATGTTCACGATAATGGCGGTGCTCAAGTACAGCAACCTGATGCTCAGCGGGAATCAAGTGAGAACGTGTTTGTTGCGAGTTAAAGACGATTGGCGAAACGTCGCAAGCGCTCGCGCTCGCGACTCGATGATCGACAAAGCCAGAACTGCCAGACGTTTGCTCATTTTGTGCAGTGTATTCATGTACTCGTCCGGTTTGTATTTTCGCACGATCGTGCCGCTGAGCAGAGGGAAATCCGTCACGGAACAGAACGTCACAATCGGATACCTGGCGTGTCCGAGTTACTTCGTTTTCTTCAACGGGCAGATCAGTCCCGCGTACGAAGTCATATTCTTTATACAGCTCTTCTCCGGATTCATCAAGTACACCATCACCGTGGCGATCTGCAGCCTCGCCGCGCTTTTCGCTATGCATCTGTGCGCGCAGTTGGAAATATTGATGATGTTGATGAATAACCTGGTGAGCCAACCTAAAGCCAAGGATTTAGACAAGAGACTGGCAGTAACGGTAGAACATCAAATCAGGATGACACGGTAAGTTATTGTTTCTATTATTATTGCTTACATTTTTATGCCACATAATTGTGGCAACTACGTTTTGTTCGACGTATCAAATTTATTTGTGAAACTTGCAAAACTGTTCTGACCCAACATTTTAAAATTATCGAAATCGTTTTATATTTCTTTGGTAAATTGTTTTAGTTTTTTTTTTTTGATTATATAAAAAAGTTTGTAATAAACTCCGCATTTTACACGCGTCTCTTTATAGTTTCTTACAATTGGTGCAGAACACTTTGGAATTTACGAGTCTGTTGGAAGTGATGGGATGTACGATGATTGTGTGTCTCTTAGGACATAGTGTTCTGACGGTGTGCCTAAATAACGGTTGACAATTGTATTTATATGTTGTTTTAACGCACGTCGCACAACATTTACATACTAGGTATTATCGATCTTGCAGGAGTGGGAGAATAAAAACGTGATCGTTATGTGTTCGTATCTCATTTTACTTACGTCAATTGGATTTAACATTTTCATTTTTTGTTTTATCGGTGAACAACTGTCAATTGAGGTATCGTATCGCGTTCTCGTTGTAGAGAACATGTTGCTGCTAGAAAGCAAATAGAAACTGTTCTTCTTATTTTTCTCTGATTTTATGTGCGATAAAACTTTACCACACTTAGGGAGAGAAATTGGCATTAACAGCGTGTACGTTGACTTGGTACCGTCTTCCGGATGCGAAAGTACGAGCACTGATTCTGATCATAGCCATGTCGATTGTTCCAACGAAACTGAAAGCCGGAAAATTCGTCGAGCTCTCTATCAGAACCTTCGGTGATGTAAGTAATAATTTTTGTTGACAAAGAATGATCATCGAAGATACATATTGCATTTTAGGTCCTCAAGACAGCTGTGACGTATTTTAATCTTATTCGAAGGATTATGGAATAATTTAATTAATGTATTAATATTATATATTTAATAATATTTGATTATATATGTATATATATGTCAGACCGCATATATATATCTTATTTCTTATAGAAGAATCGTAGTTTCAAAGTAAAAATGTATATATTAAAAATATAAAAGTAACACTCTGGAAAAATGAAACAAGAAGTTACACAACACCGATATCTTTTTCTCTTGTTACAGTTATTTACAAATTAAACAAAGAAACTGAGTTTTTTTTGCATTTACACATGTCATCTTTACTTTTTTTACGCCTCTTCTATAGGTATATCTTCCTTGATTTTTCTCAGTCAAATACTCATTGAGAGACAAAAGAATCAGCGTACCGTCATTAAACGATCAATACGCTGTCCGTGATTTTTTCCTCCGCCGTGATCGCTATTTTTTCTCACTAATATTTCTTGAGTTCGCAACTTTGTAAAGCCGCTTCCTATCGGCGATGTCCCTTTTCTCGCAACAAAGTAACTTTTCTGCGATTTTCTGCGACGGGAAGGAAGATTGCGTGTAATCATCGGGACGACGCACCTGCTGATTTTCTCTCGTCTTCCGATCCCCGTCTCCGACGCAGGCGCAGTGCCGCAGTTGCGTTTTCCACGACGACGCGTTTTATCAGTTCCTCAGCAACGTCAGGATCAGACGCGTCGCCGAGGTCATGCACGCGAACACCTTCTATCGCGACGACATCAGGCGTACCGTGCACGTGACGCGCGGCGTCCTGAATCTGATCGGCGTGTGGCCGTCGCCCGGCGATTCATCCGCTCTTACAATCGTCCGGACGAAAATGCTGCGCGTTCTGTGCCAATGTATGCTCTACTTCATCTTCGTGCCGGGCGTGCTGAAGATGTTCCTGCGGGAGACCAACTCGCGTCGTCGTCTCAAGATGATCGGACCTATGTGCAACTGTCTGATGGCTGTGCTGAAACACGCGGCGCTGATCTATCGAAGCGATCGGATCAGGGATTGCATCCAACACCTGGAGGAGGACTGGAAGAGGGTGAACCTAACGGAGGATCGTGTGATCATGACGGCGAACTCGAAAATCGGCAGCAGCCTGGCGATCTTCTGCGTCGCCTTTGTGTACGGAAGCGGATTCTCGTATCGCACGATCGTGCCGCTGTCGCGCGGGATCGTCGTCACGCCGCAGAACGTGACAATCAGACCGCTAGGATTCGACGGCTATTACCTGTTCATTGATCCGCAGAAAACGCCGGCTTACGAGATCATCTTCACGATCCAGTTCGTCTCCGGTTTTTTTCAGTATTCGGTGACCAGCGGCGCTTGCAGTCTGGCGGCTCTGCTGGTGCTGCACGCCTGCGGCCAGTTGAAAATTCTCATCGCCAGGATGGAGGACCTCATGCAGATCAAGCATCTTCACGATCGAAACACCAACAGAAAACTGACGGCCGTCGTGAGGCAGCATATACGAATTAAGAGGTAACGCGAGATTAGCGAGCTAGTAAAAATTAATTGCGCCTGTTGAGTCGTGCGTGCGAGGAGAATTTATATAAGGCCGCATTTTGCGGATATAAAAAAAAGTGTATAATTTAAATATTAAGATATTCTTCTCACTACAACAATGCCATCTAGCTTTTTGAGCAAGGTGGAGGAAAGTTTGCAATTTTCGTGTCTGGTAGAAGTAGTCGGATGCACTTTCATCCTGTGTCTCCTAGGATATTACGTAATAATGGTACGCGAGATAAGACATTTCGAATATATATATATATAGGCCGAGATCACACTTGAGTCATAATAACGGACGTTATTTTACATCCGTTGTCGCATGATAGTCAAACAAACGCAACGCAAGGTCACACACCCAACATTCGTTGACAATTAAAATACAACGACATTCGTTATAACGTCCGGCCCAAGTGTGATAAGGCTATAACTGTAATACGTATGTACGCGGACGCGTATTTCGAACTCGCATATTTTTTAGGAATGGGAGGATAACAACGCGGTATCCATGCTGACGTACGCTATACTCCTCTTGACGTTCATCTTTAACATTTTCATACTGTGCTTCATCGGCGAGCTCCTCACGGATCAGGTATCGATCAATGATTAAATTTCGGCGCAAATATCGAGAGAGAGAGCTGATGTATCGTCGCGCGATTTACAGAGCGCGAAGATGTACGTCACTTCCTGTACTCTCGACTGGTATCGCATCCCTCACAAGACCGCCCGCGGTCTCGTACTGGTGATCGCGGTTTCCAGCATTCCTGTCAAAATCACCGCGGGAAAATTTATGGATCTGTCTCTAAATAGCTTCGGCGCCGTGAGTGTCTATACATTTTTCTCACTTAATTTTGTTTCAAATCGAGAGAAACACGTTTCTCGCTTTATATTTTAGATCGTACGGACATCAGTAGCGTACTTGAATATACTACGCACAACGAGTATTTGATTTTCAGACGAATTAGACAAATAAAATGGACTTTGCGATTGTAGAAAAATCTAGGACGAAATTCTCTATGGATTTCCGCTGAGTGTAAAGCAGCACCGTTTAATATAAAAATTGACACACGAGCGAAATATTCTTTAACAATTGTATGTTTCAATACAATTCAGATACATTGAGTATGTAAACTGTTTTTTTCCTTTCGCAATACTTTTCTTTTACATCTGTAATCGTCGGTTGTCGCTTTGCAATTTGCGAGGCGCTTTCGGCTGTACTACAACGTAACGCGAGTTTTCACAAATCGACATGTTTAACTTACGTGACGACGTCCCGTTGCTTTCGAAACAATATAACGCGCGGCACAGAGCACACTTTGTGACTTTATTCTTTTCAGAAACTGTCGGCCGTATGGCGTCGTGTCTTCTTTCTCTCTGCGCGTTTGTCGCCGCTATTTGGTAAATTCACCATTTCTTTTTTTTTTTTTTGCGAGCTCTGTAATTACGCGCGGTAGTTTCGTGCACGCAAGCGCACAGCACGCTCACTCCGGAGAAAGACTACCCATCATCGCCTGTTCGTATGTTCAGTCATGCTCGAGCTTCTAGTGTCACCTGACCATTTGTCTCACCCGTGTGGCCGAAATGCGGAAACGCCGTTAACGTTGCCGAGTTTTCAGCGGACGGAAGAGACACGGGACTTGCGGTCGAGTTCACTTAGCGATTTGCGAACTTGCAATTTAGAAAAACGTTAACAGATGGAACGAACCGCGAAAACGATACGGCCGAGCAGCCTCGACAACGATTTCGATCACGCGGTGCGTGTGACCCGCGTCATTCTGCAAATGATTGGCGCGTGGCCGGTTTCCAGATTCGCTTCCGACCTGCGGAAAATTGTCACCCGCTCGCAAATTGCCTTTGCCTATTTCCTGTTCGCGTTCATTCTGGTTCCGGGGTTTCTGCTGATATTCCTGAAGGAGCGGGATTTCAAGCGAAGAGTGAGATTGCTGGGACCGCTGCTGAACTGCTGGATGAGTTGTCTGAAGTACAGTCTGTTCGTGTACTACGCGAAGCAGATCCGAGCCTGTCTGAAGCAAGTGCGACGAGATTGGAAGAACACGGTCGACCGAAACGATCGGCAGGTTATGCTGTCCAAGGCGAGGATCGGCCGCAAGTTCGCGGTTGTTTCCGCGGTCTTTATGTACGTCGGCGGACTGTCTTACCGCACCGTCGTGCCGCTCGCGAAGGGACGAATACTGACGCCGATGAACACCACGGTGAGAACGCTAGCGTGTCCGAGTTACTTCGTCATATTCGACGAGCAGGTCTCGCCCGCGTACGAGATCGTCTTCATCCTGCAATTCTTCGCAGGACTAATCACTTACTCGGTGACGTGCGGCGCGGCCGGATTGGCCGCGTTCTTCATCATGCACGTCTGCGGACAGCTGAACATTCTGATCGGCAAGCTGGAGCGACTCAACAACATGGCAGTTTCCGACGATCGAGCTGTCGCGATATCGCTGGCCGCTATCGTAGAACATCAGATAAAAGTGAAGAAGTGAGTCTAGACAAATGAAGATTTAGATATAACAAAGTAATAAAATAATTTTTTTTATTATTTTCTCTACTTTGTCTTGTTGTATTATTACAAAAGATATAGAGCGTCTTCTCAAAACGCTTTGAAATCTCTAACGTCGCACGTTTACAGTTTTTTGAAACAAATAGAGGAAGCTATGCGATATATATGGTTGGTGGAAATAGTGGGGTCTACTATACTTCTATGTCTTGTGGGGTACTACGTCATTATGGTAACCATAACAGAATTAGACGAATGGGCTCGATCAATTTTCGCGACAGTGAACATTTTTATCTCGAACACAATTAAAAGCGATATTTTATTTTCACGTAGAAACTTCGAAATATAAATAAAAAAAAATTATTATCGCGCTCGTGTAAGCCATGCGCGTTACACAATTGTATTGCATTTATAGGAATGGGAAAGCAGCGACGCTACAGCCATGCTAACCATGTCTGTGATACTTACATCTTTCACGTTTTCGATTTTTACTATCTGTTACGTCGGTCAGCTTCTGACAGATCAGGTAATGAACGTCAGAGTTGTCGTTCGCTGTGAAAATTGAGCATCGATGTTTTCTTCCCGAACTCAATTCACGAGAAGACGACTGATAAGTAATCCGAAACGATATTGCTGTTGACAAGTTTCATTTTTCAGAGAAACGCGTTGTTTCGGATACTTATCATCCGTCTCACGTATGTAATTGTTTAATTGTGACAGAGCAATGAAGTTGGATTGATGACGTCCATGACGGATTGGCATCGTCTTCCTTACAAAAGAGCTCGGATGTTGATCTTAATAATTGCAATTTCCAACATTCCTGCAAGAATATCCGCGGGCCGGATGATTGAGATGTCTCTACCCACGTTTGGTAACGTAAGTACAGAAATTTGTCGCTATTTTTGTTTTTGTTTTTTTTTTCACAGAGAAATCCGCGCTAGCATTCGAATCAAAACACGCACGTTTATTTTATTATTAGATTATCAGAACTTCAATGGCGTACTTCAATCTGCTTCGAAAATTTATCATGTGATTTCAATAAATCGCGTTCACGACTTAGTTACAGAATGTCACAAATTTGCGTATTAATTTGTAATCGATGTTACTCTGACAAATAAAATATAGTACGTTACATTTTTAATGTTTTTTTTGTTTTACTCCGTAAAGAGGAATAAAATAATCTATCAAACAATTTGACGAAATTTCTTCTACGGCTTTTTCATATTTGGCGAAAAGTTTTAAACGCTCCTGACTAAAGAGTTTTAAGACTATATCGCCGCTCCGAGTTGCGTGATTCGCGTAATTAACAATTCGCATGTAACTCTCTAGCGTGGCCGATCTATGACCAGACGCAACGTTTGTATTTCATAAAAGCGGTTTTTGTTGCAAATCAATGTTACATCCTGCAATTAACCGCAATACGGGCAAAAAATCGCGCACATTCAACCCCTTCGTATGTACGAAAACTTGCAACTTGCGGTCGAATCGCGCACGTGTGTATGTATGCGCTGTGGATGATACATCCACGCAGACGCGAATACGTGCATAATGCAACCGGCCAAGTTGCGTCCGCCAGTTGCGATCGCGCGACCGCTACGCGAACAAGCGATCGAGAGAAATTCGCTTTTTTCTCGATATGTACGCCGTGATCAAAGGCATCGCTGGTTCACGCAACGTCAACTACAACGACGACATAAGATACACCGTGCGGGTGCACCGACTGATCTTGGGACTGATCGGCGTGTGGCCGGTCCTGGGAAAGCCTCAGTACAGAAAGAGATTGCTAAAGTCGCTCCTCAGGATCGTCTGTTGCTTCCTGCTGTCGTTCAATCTGATACCGTGGGTGCTCTATATGTTTCTGATCCTGGACACGTTCAAGAGTAGGATCAGGATGCTCGGCGGGCTCTGCTTCTACAGCATGGTGCCCGCCATGTACTGCGTGCTGATGCTGCAGGAGAATCGAATTGGCGAATGCGTGCGGCACGTGGAGGAGGACTGGAGAAACGTGAGGGACGCGAACGACCGCAGAATCATGCTGGACCGGGCGAAGTCCGGGCGTTTCATTCTCATCTGCACCACGTTGTTCCTCCTCACCAGCGGCCTGTCCCACCGTCTGATTCAGCCGATATTCCGCGGCAAGATCGTCATCGGGAACGTCACCATTCGTCCGTTGGTGCAGGGTAATTACTTCATCTTCTTCGATCCGCAGCAGAGCCCCGCGTACGAGATAGTGTTCTCGATGCACTTGCTGACGGGCGTCGTCATATACTTCGTGACCGCCAGCGTCTGCGGGGTCACCGCGTTGTTCGCCATGCACGCCTGCGGGCAGCTCGAAATGCTGTCCGCTTGGCTGGAAAATTTGACGAACGAGAACCAGCCGAAGAATCTCACCGCTCAAAACCTGGCAGTGATCGTCGCGCGTCACGTGAGAGTACGTCAGTGAGTAGCTGAAATCATTACACATCTGTTTTTTAACCTGTTGATAAATAAATTTTTAGATTTGTGCAATTTATTTTGTGGTTGTGGCTAGTGTTACGTTAGAATTAATTATATTGCATTAAGAAATTAATTATTTCGCTTTTGACGTTTTCGCATTTTGATGAAGAAAAATGATATACATTTATTTTACACTAGATGTAAATTATTCGCCACGCGCGTTTTATTATATCTAAAAAAATTATTTTATTATCTAAGAAAGAAGGTTAATGTGTTACATATCATTACGCAATTATTCAATTTTAGATTTTTACATCAGACACAAGATGTCGTAGGAGAAATGTGTTTTATCGAAGTTATCGGGAGCACTTTAATATTATGTCTCTTAGGATATTATGTAATAACGGTATGCAGAAGAGAGTAAACACATTAACAACCAAATGACTTTCTTGCATGCCGATCTCACTTTATACGTTTCTTATTTTCTAATACTACTACATTTTTATAATAATTGGTTTTTTTTTAGGGTTGGGAACGAAACGATTCACTCTCCACATTAACTTATGCCATAATGCTCGTGTCTTTTACCTTCAACATTTTCATATTGTGTTACATCGGCGAAGTTTTAAACAGTCAGGTAAGGTACGTAGATAACGATAACATACAAGTACATCAAATACTTTTGTTCGGAAAAACTAATAAACTAGAAAACAACACTGAATAATACATTTAAAAAAATTGTATTAAATAATTAAAGATAAGTAATAAGAGATACGTATTCCTGTACGATGTAATAAAAGAAACTAAAGAGATGGAACTTAAACTGACATTGTTTTGCTACGTGTACTTGTTTACTTGAAGTTGTGCACTTGTTGCGCTTTCCTTGACAGGGGAGTAAAGTAAATACAACTTGCTGCACGATCGATTGGTATTGCCTGCCTAATAGAGAAGCTCGTTATCTTATTCTCGTGATCGCCATGGCCAGTTATCCTTCGAAACTTACGGCGGGCAAAGTGATCGATCTTTCGTTCAGCAGTTTCGGTGCCGTAAGCAACTTTATTTATACTTATCTATTTATATTACTTTTTTGATATACAATGATATAATTACAGACAATTTTTACAATAAAATTGTAGTATATAATGTAATAGTCGGATTGTTTCATATTTAATTTTTTATCTAAATAATTTTTATTTCTTTTAGATCGTTAGGACCGCGATGGCGTATTTAAACTTGCTTCGGACGGTCACTATGTAACAACAAAAATTATATCACACGAGAGACTTTTACGTTATATAGAGCAAGTGCATATACTTGTAATTTAAAATAGTATTTATGCAAAATCTAAGTACTTCTGTCTTTGTTACTTACATAAATTTTTATTATCCTGACATTTTTCCATTAAAAAGAAATATATCGATTATTAATATAAAAGTTGACTGTGTTAGTATATTAATAAAGAAATATATTAAAATAAACTATAATTATTAATTCGATATATTGATAATGTGACAATTTT
Organism: Pseudomyrmex pallidus; assembly: GCA_014825455.1. NCBI lineage: Eukaryota > Metazoa > Arthropoda > Insecta > Hymenoptera > Formicidae > Pseudomyrmex > Pseudomyrmex pallidus. Next base: position 23,959 of record QVNV01005515.1, on the reverse strand, counting down.
GTGGTTTTTTTTGTAACACTGAATCTCAAGTTGTTTGAAACACTTTTATCGAAATGAACTATTGTCTTTCTTCAAGACACGTCCTGCAAAGGTTAAAACGCGGTCTTCAACTTACGCGTACTTCAAACGCTGTTTTTCTCCCGTCTATTAACGTCGCAGCTATTATAAGATGCACCTACAGGAAATGTGTCTCGAAACATCACATGCTCTTTTCTCGTACTTCTCTTTTCAATATTTCACAGATTTTTCTTCGTGATAGCTAGCGTGCGTTTGTTTCCCCTTTTTCCATTAAAAAAAAACCGGAAAGTAGCGCAAGCGCAAATCGTGGCGCGAACGAGTGCGAATAAGCATCGACTCTCAGTACGTATTGGACGTTCGTATCGCAACAATGGAAACTTCATCCATCTTTTATCCCGATTCTCGCAACGGGCTTTTCAATCGCGATTACAAGGACGATCTTCGAGTCAACGTGCAGCTAAACGTCTGGACTCTGAAGCCGATTGGCACCTGGCCGAAATCCTTGGACCACACCTGGCTCGAGACGTTGTGGTCCAGATTGCTGAATGCAAGTTGCTACGGACTGCTGGCTCTGATTCTGATTCCCAGCAGCATGTACATCGTTCTGGAGATCAAAGATTTCTACAATCAGCTGAAGCTCGGTAGCGCGCTTGGCTTCTTCATGATGGCCGTGATGAAGTACTGCGCGTTGATCCTACGCGAGGATGACATTCGCAGATGCGTTGACTACATCGAGAGCGACTGGAAGAACGTGAGATATACGGAGGATCGCAAGATCATGCTGGAAAACGCGAACTTCGGACGTAAGCTGGTGATCGTCTGCGGCGCGTTCATGTACGGCGGCGTTCTTTTCTATTACGTCGCGGTGCCGTTCACTCGCGCCAAAATCGTTGAGGAGGACGGCAATTTGACTTACCGCAGACTGGTCTATCCGGTGCCCAAGGTGATCGTCGACACACGCCGGAATCCCGTCAACGAAATATTCTACTTTCTCCAGCTGATGTCCGGTTTCGTCGCCCACAACATCACCGTGGCAGCGTGCGGTCTCGCAGCTCTTCTCGCGATGCACGCCTGCGGACAGTTGCAGGTGCTCATGTCCTGGCTGAATCATTTGGTTGACGGTCGGGAGGGTGTCACCGATACTGTGGATGAGAGATTGGCCAGTGTCATTCAGCTACACGTACGCATTTTAAAGTAAGTGATCTTTGAATCCGCCGAAATGCTATACATTTACATACGCATCATTTTCTAATTTTTTCCGTAAAGAAAAAGTAAATTGTTTCACAAGTAATATCTTATAACAAAAATTGTAATACTTATAAAATTTTTGTTATAAGATATTACTTAAAAAAGGGTCTTTTACATTACAAATTACATTTATTCAACAATTAGCAAGAGTAATTATTTATAAACATTAAATATGTAATTATATTACATAGTGTTTGGAAAAACTTATTGCATTTAAGTTGTTTGTTTTTCGCATTTTAGTTTTATATCGCTAACTGAAGAATTGCTGCACGAAATATCTCTGGTGGAAGTAGTGGGATGTACAATAAGCATATGTTTTCTTGGATATCATTGCATGGTGGTATTTAATAATAAATTTATTTATATTGTCGAAATAATGAGTAAGTAAGCAATTGTTTTATCGAATCTCGCTTGCATCGTTCATTTGCGAGTTAAAAATGTGTATTGTAGGAATGGGACTTCAAACAACCAGTTAGCGGCTTGACATATCTGATACTCCTCGTCTCACTTACATTCAACATATTTATATTTTGTTACATAGGTGAACTTCTAACGGAACAGGTAACACAAATGTTAAAAGACAAGTTTTGTAACAGAATTACGATAGAGATTTCTATGCTCGACTTTTGAACAGGCCGTGAAAGTGCGCGAGAGCTCGTACATGATCGATTGGTACCGATTGCCGGAGAAAAAGAGCCTTGCCGTCATCCTCATAATATGTATGTCGAACGCGACCACCAGACTCACTGCCGGAAATATAATTGAACTGTCTATCAGCAGTTTCGGTGACGTAAGAGAAAATTTAAAAAAAATATATACAGTATTATTTATAATTTTGTTTCTGACAAATATCACACAAAATTATTTATAAAAATAGGTCATCAAATCGTCTGTCGCCTACTTGAACATGCTACGGCAGTTTACGACTTGAGAATGCGTACGATTTGAATTATAGTAGTATTACGTACACTCAGAGAGTGGCATTAACTTGTTGACGATTCATGGCAGCAGCAATTATCTCAATGACTGTATTGCAAGTTAGACAATAAAAATAAAGTAATATCGCATTGTTCGAATTTACCAGTGCCGTGTGTATATAACAACATATTTTTACAAATGTCTAATTTCTAGTCTTACTTAAAATCACTTTTGCACATTTATTTCACGAAACGCAATAATATTTATTTTATTTTCACTTCTCTACGCATATGTAAATATTCCACATACAAATGCGTTACATTATACTGTGTCATACTGTACGCAACAAAATTGCACGCACGCGACTATTTTCGATTACTCGCGGAAGACACTCTTGCAAAGTATGCAGACTGCGCGATCATAATTCATGAGCGGAAAGTAACAGGTTTTTCGCGAGAGAGAGAAAGTCACCCTCTCGCGGAAGTTGCAAAGACCATACGGTCTGTGAAGTTTACCCTTCGTATCCTGGCGATATTATTTTTTTTTTTCCATCTGGAAGGGAAAAGTTGCTTGAAACGGCGCAGCCGCGACGTCTGACTTTTTACCCTCGCGTGATCCTGTTTGCCAGTAACCGTCGAGCTCTCGCGCTTCAACAATGTACGGAACCCCATTGCGGAAGATCAACTTCCCTCCCGTCTACGATCACAAGAAGCACACGCAACTGAGCATCCAGCTGAATCGCTGGCTGCTGAAACCGATTGGCGTCTGGCCGAAATCGGTGAAAACCACATGTATAGAAAAATACGTGTGCGCGCTGGTGAATGTAATTTGCACGGGACTGATCGGTTTCCTCTTTATTCCCTGCGCCGTCTACATCGCGCTCGAGGTCGAGGACACGTACAACACCCTAAAGCTCTCCGGTCCGCTGAGCTTCTGTCTGATGGCCATCGTCAAGTATTCCTCGTTGATCTTCCGCGAGAACGACATTCGCATAGGCATCGAACACATCAAGAGCGACTGGATAAATACGAGACATTACGACGATCAAAGCATCATGATCAGGAACGCGAAGTTCGGCCGACGTCTCGTGGCGATCTGCGCGTTCTTCATGTACGGCGGCGCCGTGTTTTATTACCTCGCTATGCCGTTCAGCAACGGAACGGTCACGGAGAGTGACCTGAACTTAACGTATCGGCCGCTGGTGTACCCGGTCGCACGGATTATCGTGGACGCGCGGCACAGTCCCGTCAGCGAGATCTTCTTCTGGATGCAGTGTCTGTCGGGCTTCATCGCGCACTCCATCACGACCGGCGCTTGCAGCCTGGCCGCCGTGTTCGCGATGCACGCTTACGGCCGTATGGAGGTTCTGATGCGGTGGATCGAACATCTGGTGGACGGACGGGAGGATCTGTACGACAACGTAGATGAGAGATTGACGATGATCGTGCAGCACCACGTGAGAATTTTACGGTGAGTCGTTCCTTGGCTGTTGACCCACGACGGGCAACCGACGCTTCAATATAACTGCACGCACTCGGATCAAAGATGATCCAAGATTTAATTTTCTGTCTTTTTGTACGAAACTAAATAAAAAATGTAATTAATTTTTATATGAAATACGTAGTTTGTTATAGCGATAATTGGTGCAATTTGTTATCTTGCAGTTTTATAGAATTAACGGATAGAATGCTGCGCGAAATATCTATAGTGGAAATTGTGGGATGTACGTTAAACATGTGTTTTCTCGGATATTATACTATCACGGTACGCATATCGTACAACAAGTACGTACCGTAACACCGTTTCTCAAGTATCTATTACATACATAAAGCGACACACGCACGCGATGCGTGCGTATCCTGTTGTCGAATACAGGAATCGTTACGTTTTTTTTTTTTTTTGCAGGAATGGGAGAGCAAAGAGCCTACGAGTTACATAACTTATACCGTTCTGCTTATATCTCTCACATTCAATATTTTCATATTTTGTTATATTGGTGAGCTTGTCGCCGAGCAGGTATAAACGCAATCGTCTAAACTTTTACCGATTGCACGTACGTTTTATTGCACATCTGCACACAAGAGAAAAAAAACTAATTATGTTTCCTTACTTTTCTCTGAAACAATTCATTATAATTATTAAGATTTTTTTTACACAGTTCAAATTTGATGCATCTGTTTTCATTAAAAAATTCTTATTGTGATACGTAAGCGCAAATATTTTTATTACAAAAAACACACACACAAAAACTGAAGGAAACAATTCTGTAAATAGTGCAGAAAAATCGGCGACATATCGTATTTGATCGACTGGCATCGTCTACCGGAAAGAAAGGGTCTCGCTCTCGTACTGATGATCGCCATGTCTAATTCGTCGGTCAAACTAACGGCAGGAAATCTCTTCGAGCTGTCTCTCGGCACTTTCGGCGACGTGAGTACTTGTACTCGAGCAAATGTCTCAATTTGTTCCCAAGCAGCACGAATTACATTCTGTCCATTCAATCGATAGGTGGTCAAAACATCGGTCGCCTACTTGAACATGTTACGTACGTTAACTTCGTAAAAATTATTGGCCAAAAATTATTGACGCATATGTTGAATGCATAAATGCCAATTAAATACAGTTGATTACGTATATATAAATAAAAAAAAAGAAATATACGAAATCTACAGATTTAGTAAATAGAAAAACTTATTTACTAAAAACAATTCGTGAAATCTTTGATGACTTTAACTATCTCGTATCTTTTCTTGTAAATTTTTTTCTGATCACTTATAACATACATTATACCATAGTTTGCGCAATTATTTCTCCATCGGTCTATCGAGCAACAACGTAAGACGTACAACGTGCACAGATTAATCAGTAATATGTGCTCGCACAAGTTGCATCTTATCGATCGCTTCTAGCCCTTCGAAAAAAAACTCGATGCTTCTTCTTTCGCGTCATCTATACTCATTGAAAAACGTTCAGAAAAACGCGCAGACCCTGAGAACGAGCCTGCTGTTCTTCTTCCGTTGCAACATTGACGCTCGATAGTTCGCGGGAGGTTCGATCATGTTGCACTCCTTTCGCGCGTTTCCGACGCACAACATCGCGTACGAGCGCGACAGCGATTACAGCATTCAGCTGAATCGCTGGTTCCTCAAGCCTCTCGGCGCTTGGCCTGATACCAGCGAGACGATCAGCGTAGTCGACAGAATACTGTCGCGCTGCATCCAATTCGTTTGCTACTCCCTGATCGTCATCACGTTGATACCTTGCGCGCTCTACGTAATGCACGAGCCGGACGTGCGCTTGAAGCTGAAGGCCTTCGGTCCCATGATACACTGGCTGATGGGCGGCGTGAACTACTGCTCGTTGTTGCTGCACAGTTACGATATACGCAAGTGTGTGGATCACATGCGCGACGACTGGCGGGTCGTGGAGAGAACGCGCGACCGCGAGGTGATGCTACGCAACGCTAAGTTCGGCAGATTCATGTCCAGCTTCTGCGCGGTCTTCATGCAAGGCGGCGTGTGCTCGTACAGCATCGTCACCACGATAACACCGATGGTCATTCAGATCGACAACGCTACCATAACGACGCACCAGCTGCCGTGTCCGTTTTATATTGAGTTCATGGACGCCCGATACAGTCCGACGAACGAGATCGTGGTCTGTCTGCAGTTGCTTTCGGCCGTTATTGTGAACTCCGTCACGGTGGGTACCTGCAGCCTCGCCGCGGTCTTCGCCACGCACGCCTGCGGCCAACTGAGCATTTTGATGATAAGACTGGACGAGCTCGTCGACGGAACGGAAGACAAGCGCGAGATCACGCATCGGAAGCTGGCCCTCATTGTGGAGCATCATCTACGCGTGCTTAGGTACGTGGAACGATTGATAAGTATCCGAAATGACAATTAGATAGCGACATGTCACAATGTTGTGTCATCTTTTAGAAGAACAAACGTCAAACATTCATTATCGCACGAATCTTATTATCGCGAGAATTCTATGATCCTTAAACATACAGAGATTTGATGAAAGCTGTAAATTTTCTATTGTAAAAGAGTTTTGTGTACGCCACGTGTAATCTCGTGGATTTTTATTGGTTCTTATTTTTAGTTTTGTATCGCAGATAGAAGCGATTATGCATCAGATTTGTCTCGTCGAGTTGTGGTGTTGCACAACCGACATATGCTTGCTCGGATATTACATGATCACGGTAAAGTCTCACACTAAAGAGTTTCAATTAGTGTAAAATGCAAATGACATACATTCTCTTTAAAATATTTTTTTTAAACGTCATGCAATATTAAAATTATGCAGATTAATTCTCTTCATAATGTTTTTATATTTTTCGCATATACATACTGTTATTTATAGGAATGGTATCTGCACGATACTAAAACTTTGCTTACATATTTCACCATATTCGTCGCCAAGTCGGGCAACATTTTTATATATTGTTACATTGCCGAAATTCTCACGGATCAGGTAGCTGCATTGTGTACTTACACAAATTACTTTTTCGTTCTCTGTTTACAACATATTCAAATAATATTGTGACCCATCACAGAAGCATAGAACAAATCAGTGTTTGTACAGTGTCAAAAAATAGGCGAAATGGCGTATATGACGGAGTGGTACCGATTACATCATAAAACTGCGCTTGGCTTGATTCTGATAATCTCGCGATCGAACGCCATCGTAAAAATAACCGCCGGCAAAATGATTCAACTCTCTATCGCGACTTTTGGAGACGTAAGTTTGCTTGATAACTCGTGAACATTAGCAACTTGCAATATAGATAACAACATCCACATTTTTAAGACAAGTTTATATTCACAATTTTCCACAAAGTTTGTTACGAATCTCATACTTACAATAAAATTATAAACTCAATATTTACATAATTATTTCAGGTAATGAAAACGGCGTTTGCATATTTAAATATACTCAGAACAGTAACAATGTAACAAAGATTAAATAATAATATTTTCAATATAACAGTTATAATAAAAACAAATCCAGTGTATAAATTTGATTTGTTAATAATCAATACGTAAAAATGATCTGATTCTCATTATATCAATTAGCGTGTTTTACCTTTTATTAACGTCCATTATATAATAAATATTTTATCTTGTTAACAAAATGCAATGCACACAACTTTTTTTTATTCTACCAAAAAACGACGACCGTAAAACGTTATCGCTGAGACTTTTCGGACTGTTCAACCAATTGTATTTACATGTAACCAGCTTTATTGCGCGCAACAATACGCTGCGATTTGACGCAACAGGTCAGAGTAAACTATAAGTATCGATTATACGTGCTGTCTCAGACCAGACGGTAATTTTCTTTTCTCTCTCGCCCGTGTCCGCGCAGACGCTGGTTGCACTACTACTTCGTTGACAAACGCGGGCAGTAGTCAATGAATCAGTATCCGACGGAACTATCGCGAATCAAGCATGAAGCAAATCTCACGTGCGTTCACGGCGGACGTTTACAAACGGGACGCCGATTACAGTCTTCAGTTGAATCGCTGGTTCTTGAAGCCGATCGGCGCCTGGCCGGAATTGCCGACGAATTCGGTCAGCAGAAAAGTTTTACTGACAATTCTTAGAGTAACGTGTCACTTATTAATAGCCATCACCGTGGTGCCTTCTGTGCTGTATATATTCTTTGAAGAGAAGGACTTCCTGCTGAAGCTCAAAGCGATCGGACCGACGAGCCACTGTGTAATGGGCGGCATCAATTACTGCTCGCTGCTGCATCATGGCGACCGAATACGCAAATCTATCGAGCACATGAAGAGCGATTGGCGCACGACGAAGAAGAAACACGATCGAGAGGTGATGCTGAGGAACGCCCGAATCGGGCGCGTCATAGCGGGCGTTTGCGCGTTTATTATGCAAGGTGGTGTTATCTGTTACAACATAGCGAGAGGAATGTCGCCGATAATTGTGGTCATCGGCAACGAGACAATAGCGATAGGTCGCTTACCGTGTCCGGCTTTCAACAAGATCGTAGACACCAGATTCAGTCCGGTGTACGAAGTGGTGCTCGCGCTGCAAGTTCTCTCAACCATTGTGGTGAACAACATCACGATCGGCGCGTGCGGCCTCGCCGCGGTTTTTGCGATGCACGCCTCCGGTCAGCTCAACGTGGTGATACTGCGTCTCGAAGAGCTCGTCGACGAAAAACGAGAGATCCTTCAGTTGCGACTTGCGAGAATTGTCGCGCAGCATCTGCGAGCGTTGAGGTACGAGAGATTCTCTTACAATATACACCTAGAAACGGAATTAATTATTAATTTATTGTATTAAAACGTTTAATAAACAATAATAATATCGACTTTACTTGAAGCAACTCCATTTTTTCCATGTGTAAAACGTTGGAAAACTTTAGTGCGATTATAAAGTAATGTTAGCACACGCACGAGCAAAATTATTCGATGTAACGTATTTAACCGATAAAGTTGAGAATGTTGATCGTAGTTTATTTCAATTTCAGGTTTCTCTCACATATGGAGACAATTATGAATCAGATATGCTTTGTGGAGTTGGTCGGATGTACATTCAACTTGTGCATGCTAGGATATTACACCATTACGGTATGCTAAAAATGTCAAAAAAGGTGAATATGCATAAAATTCGCATATTATTATTTTTTTTTTTTTTTCAATTTCACTTTTGATCGCACACCTCGTCATTTTTCATATTGTGTCTTTCAGGAATGGCAAGAAGAAAGTGCAAACACCATAATAACGTACGTCATGATATTAACGGCGATGATGTTCAATATTTTTATATTCTGCTTTATCGGTGAACTCGTAACGGATCAGGTAAAGTAATCATGTCTTTGTGCGAGTTTTGTGTGTGATTTCTGATTAATTTATCAGAAACATCATTTTTATAAATCACGACAGTGTAAAAAAGTCGGCGAAGCAGTTTACATGACGAATTGGTATTCCCTGCCGCATAAAACCGCTCTCGATCTACTTTTAATAATTGTGCGATCGAGAATCGTTATCAGAATCACAGCCGGAAAAATATTTCATATGTCTATTCCGACTTTCGGTACTGTGAGTATCGTGAAGATCGTACACAAATGTGATTATTCTGCACACGCGTACGTTAAAATTGCTTATTTATAAAAAATATATATATATATTTCAGGTAATTAAAACATCTGTCACATATTTGAATATGCTTCGGACTTTAACAATGTAAATAATACGTATAGGTTTAATAAAAATTTGTACATAAATCTAGTAAAACTATTTCATATCGTTGTCGAAGAGAACTCTTTTCGCGATTCTTACCGATTGCTTGCGAAAATACATCCACGGCAAAAGAATGCAAATTGCGTATATACGTTGTATTCCCAGAAAAGTCAGACACACACTTCATGCGAGGGAAAAACCGAATCTCTTCTTTTCTTCTCTTGCTGTCGATATGACTATAAAATGCACCCTTTGCTTCCTGACACGATTCTTCCTTCTTTTCCGCGGAAGGAAGGCTTCTACGCGCGCAAGCGCACACGTACTTACACACGTCGTAAATCCTTTTCAAGAAACAAACGTTATAAATACCGCAATTCTCTTTGACTATTCGCAGCAAACATTTGCGCGAAGACTAGAAAAGTGTTCTTCAAATAATTTATAAGTGAAGATCGTCAAAGTGTACGAGGAACGGTTCAATCTCTTCCCTGATAAAACTCACTTACTGATATAAAATGCACCCTTCAACGTTCTAACTTGGTTGTTTCAACTCTTCCTTCGAGGAAGTACTTCCTTCCCTGATACGGCGCAGTCGCTTTCGCTTTCTCACATCCGAGACTTCACGCAATCCCGTCAGTTACTCCCGAGCTTCAACGATGCGTGGAACTTCCATATTGGAGTCGAACTCCATCGCGACCGCTTATAGTCACGAAGAAGACGTGCAGCTGAGCATTCAGTTGAATCGTTGGTTACTGAAACCGTTTGGAGCTTGGCCAAAATCAGACAAACTCTCGTGGACGAAGAAATTTGCGTACGTGCTGATAAACGTAGTTTGCACCGGTTTGATCGGTTTTGTCTTCGTACCCACCGCCGTTTACGTCGCGCTCGAAGTCGAGGGCATATACAACGCTTTGAGGCTCCTCGGACCGCTGAGTTTTTGTCTGATGTCAATTGTAAAATATTCATCGCTGATTTATCGCGAAAGTGATATCCGCATCGGTCTCGAATACATTGAGAACGACTGGATGAACACGCGACATTACGGCGATCGGACGATCATGATCAGAAACGCGAAGTTCGGCCGACGTCTCGTGATAATCTGCACGTTCTTCTCGTACGGAGGTGCCGCGTTTTATTATCTCGCCCTGCCGTTTATCAACGGCAAAATTACGGAACCTCACATAAACCTGACGTATCGGCCTCTGATGTATCCGGTTGCTCGAGCGATTGTCGACACGCGTTATAGTCCTGTCAGTGAGATTTTTATGTGGCTGCAGTGTTTGACAGGCTTCGTCGCGCACGGCATCACGGCCGGTGTTTGCAGTCTCGCCGCCGCATTCGCGATACACGCTTACAGTCGCTTGGAAGTTTTGATACAGTGGATCGAACACTTGGTAGACGGACGAAAAGATTTATACGACAGAGTGAACGAGAGATTGGCCGTAATTATTGAGGAACATGTGCGAATTTTATAGTGAGTTGTTTTATGTCAGATAAACTTCTCTCTCATTGTCACACGTTTATTATCGACACTACTCTCAATTTATTTTTAATTATTATTGCCTAATACGTTTTTACACGAATAATATTATTAACGAAAACTAAAATAAAATATGAGAGAAAAAAGTTTTTTAATAAAATAATAAAATATGGTACACTGTGACATGCAGGGAAGAAAACAATGGTTGCAAGAAATCAAATAATTTTACAATGTCAACTATATATATATATATATTTACTTTACAGTTTTATATCTCTAATAGAAAAGATACTCCATGAGATATCCCTCGTGGAAATTGTAGAATGTACTTTGAACATGTGTTTTCTCGGATATTACGTTATAATGGTACGCATTTCGTATGAAAGTACGTACTTGCGAGCACACATACTTGCGCAAGTGATAATATTCAGGTAACGCTCCACGTGTTTCCGGAATATAGAAGTATTCAAATTTATAGGAATGGGGACTCGGCGATTTTGTAACTAACTTAACATACATTATTCTCCTTTCATCTTTCATCTTCAATATTTTCATATTTTGTTACATAGGAGAACTTGTTGCGGAGCAGGTACGATTTGCAACGGTCGGCTGCTCGTCTTTATAGTAATTTCTTTATAGTAATTTTTTTCGTTTTGTAGTAATTTCATTTGCAAAGATATAATTTTAAACAAATAATGTTGCCAACAATAATAATTAACTAATTCTGTAAATACAATTCTACAAATGCCGACCTATGTGTGAATGTATAAAATTACTTAGTAAAATTATTCCGTAAGCAGTGTAAAAAAGTCAGCGAGATATCGTACATGATAGAATGGTACCGTCTGCCAGGAAGAACAGCTCTTGCTGTTATTTTAATGATTGCAATGTCAAATTCATCTGTCAGACTTACAGCCGGGAATCTAATTAAGTTATCAATAAGCAGTTTCGGAGATGTAAGTAACGATATGTATTATTATTTGTATATATTGCGACAAATTACATTACTTTGTTAACTAATACGTTCTTCTCTCCACGTTCGTCTCTCCATAACTTACAGTATTTATTAAACAAACAGGTGGTTAAAACATCTATCGCTTACCTGAACATGTTACGTACCTTAACTTCGTAAATAAGTGAGAGAAGAAAAGCTCTCGCCGTCACATTCTGAAGTAATTACGATTTTCAATTCTTCTGTTAAACTCATCGTCGGGAATCTCATCAAGTTGTCTATGAGCAGTTTTACTCACTTGACGTAAGTATTGACATAAATTCCTCGCATGTAAACGTGATCTCTTGATTTTCCTATATCACATGTTTAGAGTTTGAATGACTTATATCTTATTACGCATGAAATAAACAGATGATTAAGACGGCAATTACCTACTTAGACATGTATATGTAAAAATAGATTTTGATGAAATTAAAAATGTATTTGCTTAAACATAAATTTGTTTTATTCTATTGTAATATGTGTGTTACGTCAATCAATTTCAAGAGAATTTTATCAAAAATAAAATTTTACTTTCTTTCGTTTAATTTTATTTAATTTATTTCGTGTCTTTGTTTTAAGTAATTGAGAGCATCTGCAGTATATTTAAATATACTTCAGAAAATTTTGGAGAAAAAAATTAAGCGCTTTTATTTCGTAAAACATTTTACACGTAATCTCCGTGTTGCATAAAGACCCTCGTACTTCCTTTCTAAAACGCGTTTCTATTCGCGAACTGTCACCGCAATACTTGCACGGTGAACACTTCTAATTATCGATCAGACATGTATGCGTGTCTCTCTCAGAAAACTCGTTATTTTGTTCATTTACCAAACGGCTCTATAGATTCGCGCAGGCGCCCGTTTCAAATACAGCACAAAGTTGCTCGTCGCGCACAGTGCGCCGTATGACTTCGTGAAGCGATCATGATGTATGAGCGTATGCCAACGAGCTTCGAAGTCACGGACAATAACAATTACAGCCTTCAGCTGGTACGATGGTTTCTGATACTAATCGGCGCCTGGCCGCAATTGAGCACAGCGACAAAAATGCGGAGACTTCTCTCGCACGTGCACGTGCTCGCTTCCTCGTTCCTTATTGCGGTCATTATGGTGCCGTGTCTGTTATACGTGATGGTGGAAGAAAAAGACATTGAGATAAAACTGAATACCATGGGTCCGTTGAGCCACTGGATCATGGGCATGATTAATTATAGCTTACTTGTCGCGCACGGCGACAACATTCGCAAGTGCGTGCGACACATGGAAACCGACTGGAGCCTCGTACGTAAAATCGAGGATGAACGTGTGATGCTGCGACACGCCAAAATCGGTCGTTACGTCACCGGTTTCTGCGCGGTATTCATGCAGAGCGGTACGTTGCTCTTCATCGTCGCCAAGTCGCTGACGACCACGATCGTTGTCGTCGATAACGAGACCGTTTCGGTGCATCCGATGGCCTGTCAGACTTGTAACAGCTTTGTTGACACGCGGTTCAGTCCTGCGAATGAGATCATGGTGATCGTGTTAATGCTGTCGTGTTTCATAGTGAATTCGGTCACGGTGAGCGCGTGCAGTCTGGACGCGATCTTCGCTATGCACGCGCACGGCCAGCTGAACATGCTGTTTTCGTGGCTGCGCGATCTCGTAAGCGACGATAAGAGTAACATTGAACAAAAGCTGGCCGTTATCGTGGAGCATCACTTGAGAGTACTGAGGTGCTTTGCTTAAATATTTAGGTTGCATTTTGTGTGTCATTTTATTATATCGTGGAAGTACATTCGCATATAGGTTTAATTGTTAAAAAAAAGAGTAATTAACTATATCTCAAAATACGTGCGATATAATTACGTTAATGTGAATTTCAGTTTTATATCACGTATAGAATCTATCATGCAACATATCTGTCTCGTGGAATTGCTGGGATGTACGATGAATATGTGTTTGCTTGCATATTATTTTATCACGGTACGCTAAAGATGTAAAAGGTGAATATGTAACGATCGCATTTTGTAAGTTTGTTGTTTCTCTGATTACATTTAATTTTTTGAACTGTATATCTACATATATTTTTAAAAGGAAAATCAAGATTTCCTTACCTTTTAATTGCATTCAAATTGTGATTTTGCAGAATATGGATACGTTTGATGGGGCAAAAACATTGTCGTATGTTATTATATATCTGTCCATGGCTTTCAATATTTTTATATTTTGCTACATCGGTGAGATCCTCGCGGAACAGGTAACAGTTGATTCAGTTAGAAATACACGCGTGATGAGCTAATTTAAGTGCTATATGTTTTTATCACAAAGTGTTTTATTTTGTTGAATTTGTTAACGTAATAGTGTAAAAATGTCGGCGAAAAAGCATACATGATCAAGTGGTACAAGTTACCGCCCAAAACGGCTCTCGGACTTGTTTTAATAATAGCACAATCGAATAATGTTATCAAATTAACTGCTGGAAAATTATTTCAATTGTCAATCGCAACTTTCGGTGATGTAAGTAATTACGATAAAAATATCGCACATAATTGAAAAAATATATATCGTTTAATTCAATGAAGCTCCAACGTATTCTTATATATTTTTACTTTATATATATTTACTTTATATTCAACTAATTGTACAAATAAATTATTACGTAACGTACGTTCTTGCTTTACATCAATTATTTCACACTTATGTTAACGTTTTCGAAATTCTTAATTTATATCGTAAACAGAAAAGAAGATATTGCTCTTTCAGGTAATTAAGACTTCTATGGTATATTTAAATATGTTGCGAACGATGGGTCCGTCTGCAATAAATTAGAGAGACCGTGTGTATAAAAAAAATATATTTTGTATAGAACTGTGATAGTAGAAATACTTAATAAACAGAATGAGGAAATATACGAGTACACACAATATAATATTATACGTTACAATATAATATTTTTATATTTAACTATTCGTAAATCAGTAGATTGATACGAGAGAGTTGCAAAAGTTTTCTTGAAAAATTTAATTTGTTTTACGATAATTATATACACTTTCACACAGAGATAAAAATAGATATTCGTTTGCAAAAAGTGTGCATGCGATATATCGCGCGAAAGAGCTATGAAAATAAGTATACTTGCAACATTGTGCAGATTATGTACATATGTTCCTCGGAAGTTCGGCAGCCAATATGCTTTGTTTCCGCGAGCAGCAATTATTGATTAGACATGCACGCGTGTTTCTCTCATTGTCAGAAAGCACATTACACTGTTCCGTTTGTTCGAGCCGCTCTGAAGATTCGCGCAGGCGCTTATTCGAATGTACGTGACTTCAACAGGTGTACTCTGTCCCGCTGCAAGACAGTGTACTGTGCGCCTTCGCGAAGCGAAGTATCATGACTTACTCCGTGCCAATGAGCATCGGTTTTACATACAAAAGCAACAACGAGTACAGTCTTCAACTTACTCGTTGGTTTCTGATGCCGATTGCAGCTTGGCCGCGAACAAGCACGTCGACATCAGTGAGAAAAGTTTCCTCGCACTTGCACATTCTCGTTTGCTCATCTTTGATAGCGGTCGTCATGGTGCCGTGCATGTTGTACATGTCCTTAGAGGAGAAGGACGTTCAGATGAAGTTGAGCGCTATGGGTCCGCTCAGTCATTGGATCATGGGCTCGATTAATTACTGGCTGCTACTTGCGCGCAGCGACGACATCCGCGAGTGCGTGCTGCACATGGAGACCGACTGGAGGCTGGTTCGTAGATCCGACGATCAGGACGTGATGCTGCGATACGCCAAGATCGGTCGCCTCGTCGCCGGATTCTGCGCGATCTTCATGCAAAGCGGAACGTTCCTCTTCACCATAGCCAAGGCAATGACGTCGATGCCCGTTGTCATCGGCAACGAGACCGCCTTGGTGCATCCGATGACTTGTCCGATTTATAGCAAGTTCATAGACACGAGATTCAGTCCCGCGAACGAAATTATGTTGGCCGTAGAGATGCTGTCGTGTTTTATAGTGAATTCAATTACGGTCGGTGCTTGCAGCCTCGCTGCGGTCTTTGCGATGCACGCGTGCGGTCAATTGGACATGCTGTTCTCGTGGTTGAACGATCTGGTCGCGGAAGAAGACAAGGGAAACGAGATTGCCGATCAGAGACTGGCTGCTATCGTGGAGCATCACTTGAGGGTGCTAAGGTATTTTGTAAATTTTACTCGAATGCTGAAATTGTTTTTATTATCGTATATATAAGTTTGTAGTAAATAAATTTAACAATAATTAATAAACACAATAAACTAAAATAATGAAATATGTTTATTCTATTATTTTAGTTTTATATCACGTATGGAAAATGTTATGCAATACATCTGTCTTGTGGAATTGGTGGGATGCACACTGAATATGTGTTTGCTTGCATATTATTCTATTACGGTATGCTAAAAATCTAAAAAGGTGAATATTTATAAAAGCATATAGAATCGTTCATTATTTACGAAATGTTAAATCGAATTTCTTACTTTTTAGAATTGGAATGATTTTGATGGAGCAAGAATATCGTCGTACGTTATTGTATATGTATCTATGGCTTTCAATATTTTTATATTTTGCTTTATCGGGGAGATTCTTACGGAACAGGTATAATATCGTTAAAATATTTTTAAATATGTAAATATTTAAGAGACATATTTTTATATACATGTAGTAATACATTGCGCAATTTAATTATTTGCATTTACACAACAATTTGTTATATTTAACAAATTGTTAAGTGAATTTGATATTCTGCATATTTATCGTCACAAATTTCTATAGAATTAAATGTCTTTGGTTATTCAGTGCAAAAATGTCGGCGAAAAAGCATACATGACTAATTGGTACGAATTACCACGTAAAACTGCTCTTGGTCTCATTTTAATAATAGCGCAATCGAGTAACGTTATCAAAATAACTGCCGGAAAATTATTTCAATTGTCTATCGCGACTTTCGGTGATGTAAGTAAAATATATATTGCACTTAATGAGACTATTATTAACAAAACTTTAATACATATTGTACACTTTGTACATATATTTATATATATATATATATAAAATTTATATATATATAAAATTATTAAATAATTATATTATTATTACATGATTCCTCTTTAATTTCTTTATTTCCATATTTTGTTGCTTATTTTTATCATATCTTCGAGCGATATGTGATGTTGCATAAAATTTGAAAAATATAATGATTATATTGTAAATAGGAAGAAAAAGACGTTGTTGTTTCAGGTGATTAAAACCTCCATGGTATATTTGAATATGTTACGCACGATGACACCTACATAAACTATATTAAGTTAGAAGAAAATATGCGAAATATATATTTTGTATAGAAAAAAATGTGTGATATTCATGGCAGAATAGGAAAAAGTATATATAAATAGAAAATATATCTAAATAACTTTTTTTACAATATACACTTCTCTACACACAGTTTAATTACACTTACTTTCTTTCCGGCAAGACAATCTACATCTTTCACAATCAGCGCAGCTCGTGAGAGTATCGATCGACTGGCGATACTTGCGCGCACAAAAATGTTCTACTCTTTTTTAGTCTTTGTAACAATGACAGTCACATATCGACGTTTTCCTGGCGCAGGCGCCACTTCCTGTCTATTGCACGCTTCTCTAATAGTTCATTCAGTATCACCAGCGCTTTCCGCGACTAATCATGGATTATACTCGCGAAACCGTTGACAAGTCGTATCGGGATTCGAGTGATTACAGTCTTCAGTTGAATCGCTGGTTCCTCAAGTCGGTAGGCGCCTGGCCGAGTTCGGCCGCAACGACGATTCGAGAAAAAGTTTTGTCGATGATACTGATAGTCGTCTGCTGGTCTCTGATAGCCTTCACAGTTCTCCCGTGCATCTTGAACATCCTGTTCGAGGAGACCGACGTGCAGAAGAAACTGCGAGCCGTGGGACCGCTCAGCCACTGGTGCATGGGCGGCATGAATTACTTTTCTCTGCTGTTTCGCAGTAGCGATATACGTCAATGCGTGCGGCACATGAAGACCGACTGGCGAACGGTGACGCAGCTCGGAGATCGACAAGTGATGCTGAGGTACGCTCGAGTCGGCCGGTTCGTCGCCGGGTTGTGCGCAATTTTCATGCACAGCGGCGTCTTCTCTCACAGCGTACTGCAAGCATTCACCACTCCCGAAATGGCCTACATCGGCAACGAGAGCGTGCAGGTGCACGTGTTGCCGTGTCCCACCTACAGCAAGTTTATGGACATCAGATATAATCCGACAGGTGACATCGCGCTCACGTTGCAGCTCCTCTCGAGCATCGTCGTCAATTCGGTGACGGTTGGCGCCTGCAGCCTAGCGGCGGTGTTCGCGATGCACGCGTGCGGTCAGTTGAACGTGCTGATGAGGTGGCTGAATCAACTGGTGGACGATCGAAAGCAGTTCGACAAGGTGCAACGTCAACTGGCCGTCATCGTGGAGCATCACTTGAGAGTTTTGAGGTACTGTTGCTCGAAGTAAACAGTTTTTGCTTCGTTGATCATTTTCTTCGATACATATAAAAACCATTTTTTACATTTAAAAATTTTTAATAATCTTTTTATCCATTTCTTTGTTTGGTGTAAATCTCTGTGTAATTTTGCAGATATTGACATTTTTTATATTGTCGTGTACAATTTTTATTAATGAATGTTTTTGTCACTCTCGCAACTTCAAATTCAATCATAAAAATCAAAACGAAGGAAATATGCATACATTTAATGATACGATTGTAATTTACAGTTTCGTAGCTCGTATGGAGACACTTTTAAATCAGATATGTTTTGTGGAATTGCTAGGATGTACGTTTAACTTATGTATGCTCGGATATTACGTTATCACGGTACGCTAAAAAGTTGAAAAGGTGAATATGTAATTCAGATAGATTAAAATTTTGAAATTTTTATCATTCATTTCTGTCCAATTTTTGTACATATATTTTTTACGAAAAAAAAAAGAGTAATATATAAAAATGCTATACTGTAAGATTTTAACTGCAATAAAATAACGCCATTAAATCTTTAATATCGTTGCACAAAATTATATAATTTCTGAAAATAATGAGATACTATGCAATTCTGTAGAGCAGTATGCGAAACTTTTCAGGGATGGAATGTAATAGAGAAAGAGACATCGATAGCTTACATGATCATATACTTATCCATGACCTTCAACATTTTCATATTTTGTTATATCGGTGAAGTACTCACAGAACAGGTAAACATTTTTGTTGTGAGACTTAAATTATTAATTGTAATAAACGTAGAAAAATCACAATTTTGTTATGCGTATAAAAAGATGTGTATTAAAATAAATAATTCAATAGTGCAAAAAAGTAGGCGAAACCGCTTATATGACTGACTGGTACCTTTTGCCTCATAAAACGGCACTTGGTTTGATCCTAATCATTTCCCGATCGAGTGTGGTGATCAAGTTGACTGCGGGAAAACTGGTCCATCTTTCCATCGCAACTTTTGGCGCTGTGAGTGCATATGAAGACGTGACATTTTATAATCATATATTTTATATTGGAAACGTTTCAGGTGATGAAGACCTCCATGGTGTATTTAAACATGCTCCGAACTATGACAGCTTCGTAGACAATTACGTCATTTTGTACAAAACATTAGCGAATTCTCTAGTTGTCACTATACTTCATATTGTATTGTACATTAAACAACATAAACTGTCACATTAAAACGTGAAAAACCATCTATTACAGTATTTCGAATGATCTTTCAATCCATTGTCATTACTTTCTCCGGTCTTTTAAAACTTTCTCTAAAATTTCTGCCTTCAACCGATTTGTCACCGTTTTATGCCTACTTAGTTGTTAAACTTCATTCAGATAACATGTGGCGACAAAACTCCGAGCATACTGTCAACTTCATAAACGTAATTGGATTCTACTTCCTAGAATGTGGTTTATGTAAACCTGACAAGCAACGGTTTTTTTTGTGAGAGCGATTGTATTGATTAAACTTCAGTGTCGGTTCACGAAAGTTTTCCGCAAGTTTTTCGCGCAAGCGCAACTTTCAGTTTCAGTTATAGTCAGAGCCGCTATTACAGTCACGCGGCAGTGCATCGGTCGCTTTCGCGAAGCGATCACGATGCATCCGAAACGCGTCCTGACGAACGCCGATTTTGAGAACGTCAACGATTACTGCATACAACTGAATCGATGGTTTCTCAAGTCGATCGGCGCCTGGCCGCAGCTGAACACGCCGAGCATAGCGAAGAGAATCGCCGTGTCGATGCAGATCAGTATCTTCGCGATCACGACCGCGATCATCATGATCCCGTGCATACTGTACGTGCTGTTCGAGAACGTGAACATAGAGTCCAAACTGAACGCCGGTGTTCCGCTGATTTTCAGACTTCTAGGATTGTTGAATTACTGGGTGCTGTTTAAGCGCAACAAAGACATCTACAAGCTTATACAGCACATGGAGACTGATTGGAAGCTCGTGCAAAGATTCGACGATCGCGAAGTGATGCTGCATCACGCCCGGTTCGGTCGCTTCGTTGCCGGAATGAGCGCGATATTTTTGTACGTCTCCACAGCTTTCTTCAGCGTGATCAGACTGCTGAGAACCGTCTCGTTCACCGTCGGCAACGAGACCTTCAAGATGTATCCGATGACGTGTCCGATGTACAGCAGAATCATCGACGCGAGATTCAGTCCCGTGAACGAGATCCTGCTGGTCGTGCAGTTCGTGTCGTCGTTCGCATTGAGCTCCGCCACAGTGGCGATTTGCAGTCTCGCTGCGGTTTTCGCGATGCACGCTTGCGGCCAGCTGAACGTGTTGTACATATGGCTGAACGAACTCGTCGAAGATCAAAAGAAGGGCATTTCGGCGGAGAACAGATTACCTACCATTGTGGAGCATCATTTGAGAGTCCTCAGGTACTTTATAGTGAACGTTGATTGCAATTTGCGGAGGTTTTTATCTCCTCACTAAAATTTTAGTAGAGTTTGAACAATTTTTTCGCATTGCGATAAAATAATCAAATATCTTCTTTGAAGTATATTCAAATATCTTCTTAATCTGGAAAAATAATAATCTGTCATTATTGATGTGAAAAATCTCTGATGTAAATCTCTGTATAAATGTCTTATTTAAAAAGATACGTTGTTTTATGTGAACACAATATGTATACGTCTATATAGATATACTTCTCAGTTTTATAGCTCATATAGAAAATATTCTGCACAAAGTCTGTCTGGCGGAAATGACGGGATCGACATTGAATATGTGTTTGCTTGGATATTACTCTCTTACGGTATGTGTGTGCTACACATAAATAAAACTTTTTTAATTATTATTATTAAATGTCAGAATCGATATCGCGAAACAATGTAAATTTCATCTTTTCACGAAAAACTCCATTTATTAAATTACTTTTACAGAATTGGGGTTCATTTGATGCTATGAAAATATTATCGTATATTACAGTATATTTATCGATGAGTTTCAATGTATTTATATTTTGCTACATCGGTGAAACTCTAGCGGAACAGGTAGTATTTAAAAAGTTTAAACAAGAGAGTCTTTAGATGCTTAAAAAACTTCTCACAATTAAATTTACTAAATAAGATAAGCATATAAAAAAAGCTAAAATTTATTAATATAACATTCAATATAATTGTTTTTAAATTTCTAAAGTGGTTCATCAAATTTCTTTTAAATATTTTTAAACCATTATATTTTATTTATTTATTTATTTATTATAGTGCAAAAATGTTGGTGACGCGGCATATATGACTGACTGGTATAAACTGCCTCGTAAAACTGCAATCTATTTTGTTTTGATAATCATGCGATCGAGCAAAATAATCAAGATGACCGCGGGAAAAATAGTTCAATTGTCCATCGCAACTTTTGGCGATGTGAGTATTGTATTATGTCACAATAACATTCGATAAGAAATAGAACTGTAAAATAAATTTACTCTCTTTTATTCTTCTATTCATAAAGTAATAGTTTCATAGTTTTTGACTTTGTTTCAACCTTATATTTCGACGAAATGTCAATTGTAAAAAAATCTGTTTTAGTCAAGGGTTTCACAAATTTTTCTTAGCGATAGAGAGAAATAGGAATTTTGCTGTTTCAGGTAATTAAAACTTCCATGGCGTACTTGAATCTTTTGCGAACAATGACTACATGAAATGTTATCGAAAAAACAACTTACGAAACACGAACATGAAACATTTTCCACAAAAATAGAATAGATATTTAATAAACATTATTAATAATACGTGACAAAATTTTCTATAATTACGTTTTTCTCAAAAGCACAGATGACATTCCTGATTATTTTCCTGAAATTCAGTTAAACAAAGTTCAACATTACAACATTGTAATCACTTCACAAAAGTGTTCTCATGTTCTTCTCAGAATGTCTCTTATTAAACTAACAGGACAAAGTATCAGTCACGAACAGAGATTATTGATCGGTACTACACAGGTGTATCCGACTGAAAAAAACCAATTACATCCGTGGTCGTCAAACTTTTTTACCCGAGTTGGCGCAGACGCCACCCCAACCCCGTGGTCAGAATTGTCCATCATATGACAGTGCATCGGGCGCGCTCGTGAAGCAACCATGACAAAATCGAACGTTGCGTCGAGTGCTGAATCCAAACGGTATAACAATTACAGTCTTCAAGTGAATCGATGGTTTCTCTTGCCGATCGGCGCTTGGCCGTTAGCAAATACATCGAACGCGATATGGAAAGTTTTCACATTGCTGCATATTCTCGTTTGCGTGATATTGATAGCCATTATAATGGTACCGTGTCTGTTGTACATTTTACTGGAGGAGAAGGACATCAAATTGAAACTGAGCGCCACAGGGCCGCTTTTTCACAGGGTCATGGGTATGATAAATTACTGGACGCTCCTGCATCGCAGCGACGACATTCGCAAGTGCATTCGGCACATGGAAACGGACTGGAAACTCATACAAAGGCCCGAAGACCGAAAGATAATGCTGCACCACGCCAAGTTCGGGCGCTTCATCGCCAGTACTTGCGGCATGATCATGCAGGGCGGTACAATTCTGTTCAGTGTGGCCAAAGCGATAAAAACTACGACCATTATTGTTGGCAATGAAACTTTCACGATGCATCAGATGACGTGTCCGATTTACAGCAACTTCATCGATACGCGGTTCACTCCAGTGAATGAAATCATGCTGATCACGCAGTTTATGTCGACGTTTGTAGTGAGTTCTTCTACTGTCGGCGCTTGCAGTCTAGCCGCGGTCTTCGCAATGCATGCGTGTGGTCAGCTGAACGTGTTGTACACGTGGCTCGATGACCTCGTAGAGAATCAGAAGAAAGAAAATCATGATGTAACTCAAAAAAGAATGGCTACTATCGTGGAACATCACTTAAGAATCTTGAGGTAATCAATATGAAGAGACAAAAATATAATTGTTTTGAAAACACTTTGGGCGATCGTTCTTTTTATTTTATGAAGTATAAACGTATTTCAAGATAGAGAATTTCTCTCGTGTACATTTCAGTTTTTTAAAACGCGTGGAGAGTGTTATGCATAAAGTTTCTCTTGTGGAGTTCGTAGGATGCACAATAAACATGTGTTTACTTGGATATTATTGCATCATGGTATGCAAAAGATATTTTATTAAACATTTATATGTATTTTCTGTTACATTCAGTTTCATTCTTTATGGAAAATTATTTGTAGGTTCATTCAGTTGCAGGATAAATAACTGTTGAATGAAATAGAATTTACTACTGGTTTTTTTTTTTTAATTTTAGATATCTCTTTATAATTTTTCAGGCTTGGCAAGTGTTTGATGTGGCGAAAATAACATCTTCCGTTATGGTATATTTATCGATGGGTTTTAATATTTTTATATTTTGCTACATCGGAGAAATTGTCACAGAACAGGTAATATTTCAATCTCCCAATGTCTGCGCAAAAGATTTACGTTTTTTAAGAGGATGCTGGACAGGCGAGTGAACTTGGATTTCGGCGGCTCGGCCGCTGTCGTCTATCGGGTAGGTGGCGCCATCTCTCGGG